>JAXIVJ010014041.1:7500-35562 GCA_036785665.1 Chirona hameri | reverse complement strand
TAGTATACACTCCAGTGACATCTAGCCAGCTGCACTGCCCACCCCTTGTTTCACTACCTACAGCTGTTTTACGGAAGTGTGTGACGCCTGCCTTACCAATACCAAGAATTTTGGGTACCTAATAGTTCAGTAATTCACCTCCCCATTTAATGGTTTTCCTTGAGGTCCCTTATAGAAGAAGATATTATTATTACAACAGACAAAAAGTATACCAATAATACCAAAAGCTATGACATCACCAAAAACGATTATGGAAGCAACTTGGTGCAGTGGTAAGATACTTGTCTTCTGTCCCTTGGACAGGGGTTCAATCCCCCAGTGGGCTCTGAAGAAGTGCTCGGTTCCCCATACCCCTTGGAACAGGGTGAGAGTTCCAATGAGCACCTTGGTCCGAAGAGGATATGGTGTTTGGTCCACAACCAAACCAAAAACGATACCTTCATAATCAAACTTGACCTAACTTTTACAGCAATTACGGTCGCAGGGGACCCACGTTTAGAACGCTCGCTTGCTGCAACTGCAGAACCTACCACAACTGGGGGGGGGGGGGTGACCCCCCTGACCAGTGTCCCCAAATGTGTTGATTTGGTGTGGAAATCACACCCAAATGTGAAATATTTTCCACTCTCTACCCATTTTAGGAGTGAATTTTCACCTCCCAAATTATGAATTGTGATATTGATTCTGACATAAATATTGACTAAAAGTACATGATTTCAACGAAAACTACTGTTTTTCATATTCCAAACAGAAATCAAATATTGTACCATTTTCAACAGAATGTCTTTTTGCTTGAATTTTCCACTCTGACACCCAAGCTAAAATTGCATTTTGGGACACTGCCCTGGATCCACACAGCGCTGGCTGGCTGTGTGGATCTCCACAGGCTGATGCTTTCAGATTCAACATCTCTTCAATGTGCTTAAATCTGAGCTTTTCAGGTCGTCCGTACGCGGTTCTTCAGCATATCACATGCATCCTTGAAGTGGGCAGCTGTGAGCGAGAGCCCTTCAATGCTCTTGCTGCTTCATCTCTGAGTAGAGATCTCAAGTAGGCAAACTTATTGACCTCAGCATTCCCGTATTGATCACGCAAGCCTCAAACGCCTCCCAGAATGAGGGCCACTGTTCATATTCACCTGTGAACAGAGGCATATCCAACTTTGGCAGCTTGATATCAGCTGTGTTTTCATGACTTTGGCCGAATTGAATACCATGACTTCAATCTTTGCTCTTATCTTCGAGAACGAGTCTACAAAGATTGCTGCCTTCTCGATTTCTTCCATCAACCTTTCTTCTTCAACCACCGATTTCGACATTGGCCTGAGCCATCTCAAATGCATTCATTATCCTGTCGAAATCAGCCAGAGCCGCAGAAGCCTCAGCTCTCCACTCGCCCTCATCAGCAGTTTCAACTCCTCAGCCACCTTTCCCAGCTTCTTGCCGGCCTTGTCAACCAGCCTTTTGCTGACACGCGTGTTCTTTCAGCCATCTTGATAGTTTGAACTGCACTTTGACTTCACTGGGATCAGCCGTGGGCTCCTTCCCCAGGTTTCAGGCACCATGTACGGAATCTACCCCGGTAAAACAAAACGTCTGCTTCTCCCAGTTACCGTTCTATTCATGAATCACCTTGCATCGACATCGCCATCACACACCGTAACTTGAGGGCATCCGACACCATAGCCGTGCTCCACAACACCTTCACCTTCGCCGACTTCCAAACCACCATACCTCATGCATCTAACACGCGGAGCTCCCTCTCCAAGCCGCGCCACATTCACTAATACCAGCTGCTGCCATATATGTGCGACCAAATGCCAGCTCATCACCAAATTCCTTCAATGCACAAATAAATCGACGGCGGCGACAACTGCCGGCAGTAGTCGCAACTACAAGTACGAACGCCCACCCACCAGGTGCTCTGCATCGCGGTAACGCGCAAGAAACACACAATACTCAACAGACATGATGAACAACCAAAACATGAATCTCGTTTATGCTCCTGTCATTTTGCTGAGGAAGTTCCAACCAAAGTTCCTACGGAGGCCGGCCCTCGGAGTCGGACGCTGAGACTCGCGGCTGCAGAGGTTACGGCATGGCTTATGCCGCGGAGTTTCCTGGCTTCACAATGCGCACGCTCGGACCCCTCTTTGCGGGTGTGCGCACCGCCGATGCCGTCGCCGAGGAGGTGCCGGACGACGCCCGCTGGATCACCCTGCTGAGCCGAGTGTGGCCCTCGACGGTGCCCTCGCGGGAGTGGCTCGGAACCTTCAGGGAAATGGGAAGCCACCTTTTGTTCCGTCCATCACGGCAAGGGTCTGCCACGGCGCAACAAGGAGCTCGACAACCTCTCCCGCGAGCCCAGGTGTCGTCGGCGGGCCTAGTGGCCTTACTGAGCGAGAGGTGGCCGCGGGCTCGACCCCCGCGTGCTGACCGCTTACGCCCAGCTCCGGACGATGTTCCGGATGCGCTACGTCGCTCAGCTGCGAAGGCGAGATCACGCGGCGATCACTGACGGGTAGGGCGCTAAAGGATTGCCGCGACCAGAACTCGAAGACGACGGCTAGTGGGGCTGCGAGAGGATCTGGCAACCCACTGCCGGCATCCAGCCGAGTGATTCGGAAGCGCCGGCAACTCCACCGAGTCGCGGCCCACATGTAGTTGCCGAAGCGGGGAGCGGGTACAAGGTTTGTGAACGCTGCGCTCGCAAGACACCCGTGTCTGTGCCGGTTCGAGCAGTGCTGTGGACGGGCCTGAGAGTCAGCTGTGAGCGGATAGCTGTGCGTGGTGGATTTTGACTTTCTTTTAGCTGGGGTTGGTTGTTGATCCGTTGGTTTTGAGCCGGGCCAGTTGATCGGCTGAGTTGTGTTGAGTGAACGATGCGTTACGTTGAGCGCTCTGTTGATATTATCACCGTTGAGTGGTGCGTTTTGTGAGGTGGCACTGTTGCGCTATCTCACGGGCGGTGACCTGGCGTTTGCGTGCACACGTGCTAGAATCACGGACACGGACACGGATTATGTGGCATCGCTCCCATCTGATGTGCAAACGTACTTATGTTTTGTGTTTGTTTTCTCGAACACCAAGTGTTCACTCACATCCATCGTGCGCTAGCCGATGTGATGCTGCTCGTAAAGTATGTGATTCATTTGTTGGACATATCGAGCTCGTCAAGAAAGCCTGGTTTGTCATATGTGCAAATCATGAAATACTTGTGTGTATGGTGGTTGGGTGGGCCCGTTGTGAAAATGATGCGATTTATCGGATGTTTGGTTGAGTATTCCTGTGGCTGACGATTGTGGCGCGGTCGGTGCGTCGCATTTGTCTCGCGACGCGTCGACATCTGCGAACAGTGTTCAATGTCATTGATCTGTCGGTGGCAATGCAGTATTCGCGTGATTTTTCGTTGTTTTGCGTTTCGGCCGATCTGTCCCTGTGACGCTGCAATAAAGTAATTTATCCTGCAAAAATGTCAATTGTATTTGAGGATTTCCGTAAATCTTCTCCGTCATAAGACAACCTAGAATGTTTCCTTAAAAACAAGGGGTCCAACCGCTAAAGTCGAAGGGGCCCACCAAAGTTTGGGGCCTACTATTGCTGCGTGGCAGATTCCCGTGACCGAATCTGCCCTGGATCCGCCACTGCCGACACATTCCCTCCCAAAAACTCAGAGTTCAATTACTTGTACTTCAAAAACGAACTTCAAACGAAATTGACCCAGCTAAAGCTGCTTCGACTTCCTTTAAAACAAGATATATCAATTTTCGACCGTTTTCGGTCCTTTTGTTGGGACACTGCCCCCATGCTCCCGTCTCCCTGGATACTCCCCTCATCCTGCAAGGCCCCACAGTGCATATACATACACAAGTCTGGGCGTCCGTCGTGTGACCAATTTGACCTGCCGCTTAGATAATCGACTAACCAGCGCTGACCTGTCCTGTCACCGGGGCTATAGACCCGGGGGTGTGCCCAGTGCCCACTGCCGCTTGTTACGTGTATTGGCGACCAGCCAACGGTACAGACTGACCCCGGCCGGCCGACCTCGCTCGGACCGGACCGGGGTCACAGGGGCGCGCTCAGGCGCACGGTCAGGGGTGCAACATCTCCCCCCAAAATGACATTTACGGAAAATGTCATTTGAAATGTTAACAAACAAAAATTTGCACTTTGCAAAACAACATTCATCGCCAACACATTCCTCTCGCCAGCAGTCACAACCTACCGATAGTCCGCTAGCAATACGACTTGAGCTGCGGGTCTACAACCAGCCTCTCCGGTGGTTTTCTAAGCCGCCCGCTCCTACGCGGTTCCGTTCGTACGGACACAGGGCTTCTGTCACGACGTACGGAATCTTTCCCAGTTGCTATCAATGGTTTGGGCGGCGCCAGCACGACAGTAGCATCGGGTGCATACACGGAGGACGTTTTCAGAAAATGATGCGGACGGAGAAAACGCCTATTCCTCCAATACACACGACCACTTGACATTTTCACTAAATAGTCGCGTCTGTCACCGACACCAACAATCGTCCCAGTACGGTCCCACAAACCGGTGCGAGGGTCCTGCACGTCTACAGTCGCACCGAGACGGATACCCTTGAGCGGTCGGGCCGTCTGATCGTAATGATCACGCACTCGCTCACGCAGCGCGGCGGCTCGCTCGTCGCACACTTCGGCAGCAGTCTGCCATTCGGCGGCGAACGCCCGGTGATGAGCGGGTACAGGCGACTGCAGTGGGTGGCCGAAGAGAACCTGCGCCGGGGAGCGGCCGTCGGCACGCGGCAAGTTGCGTAACTCGAGCAGGCCGCGGGCGAAGGCGTCGTCGTCCAGCTCGCCCCGTTCAGTCGTCTTTTCGATGAGGCGCTTGATGGATTTAACGGCGGCTTCTGCATGCCCGTTGCTCTGCGGGTAGTGTGGGGATGACAGTACGTGGGTCACACCCCACCTGGCCAGAAAGTCCCTGGTCCGCTTCGCTGCAAATTGCGGGC
This sequence comes from Chirona hameri, assembly GCA_036785665.1. Lineage (NCBI taxonomy): Eukaryota > Metazoa > Arthropoda > Thecostraca > Balanomorpha > Balanidae > Chirona > Chirona hameri. The sequence continues at coordinate 30,573 of JAXIVJ010014041.1, read as the reverse complement.
CGCCGTCGGAACGTAGCACGGATGGAACACCCGGGGACGAGAACGTGTCTCTGAGTGCGCTGATCAGGTGTCGTGACGACGCGTCTCCCGCACAGTCACGCACGATCGGCCATCCAGATAGCCGGTCTACATACACGAGGTATGTTCTTCCTGCGTGATGGAAGTAGTCAGTTGACACTGATTCAAAGACGCGACTCGGTGGAGGGTCCGTCATCATCGGCTCCTTCTGAAGACTCGGGAGGTGCTCTCTGCAAAGACGACAGGAACGGACGATGTTAGCGATGTCGTTTTCGATGTTTGGCCAATATACTGTCTGCCGAGCACGCATTTTGGTCCGTTGGATGCCTTGGTGGCTCTCATGTAGGCGTTTCAAAACGTCGCTCCTCATTTGACGAGGAATGACCAGACGAGGGCCGCACACGATCAAGTCATCATCGATGGTCAGGCGGTCACGCATTGCCCAGTACGGTCTCACAGCGCCATCGACTTCTCCTTTAGTGCCGGGGAAGCCGGTGATGATCGTTTGTTTCAGTTTTTGATACTCATCGTCATGTTGAGCGGCGGCGCGTACTTGAGACAGCGGACTGTCTGGCAGCGGTGTGAAGCGGGTGCCGTCCCTCGTCACGGCGTTGATGGCGGACATCACCGTCCGCCTGAGGTGGCGGTTCAGCTCCTCCTCCTCTGTGTCCTCGGTAGATGGCTGCTCGACTGGAGCTCTGGAAAGTGCATCGGGAATCGAGTGCTTGGACCCACTTCTCCATTCCGTAGTGAACTGGTACATCAACAGTTTCTCTCGAAGTCGCAGCAATCTGGGGCTATCGATATCACAGATTGAGCGTGAGTTCAGTATCGGAATGAGAGGCTTGTGGTCTGTGAGAAGGGTGTACTTGGGACAGCCAGCTAGGTACATACGACATTTTGTGGTGGCCCACACGACAGCTAGCAGCTCAAGTTCGATGACGGAATACCTGCTTTCGGTGTCCGAGAGAAAGCGGGATCCACATTGGACGAGTCTCCAGTCCTCGCCGTGCTGCTGCAGCAGCGCGTATCCCAGGCCGTGCCGTCGGGAGGCGTCAGTTTGCAGCATCGTTGGAAGTGCTGGTGAGAAGTAGGCGAGCACTGGTGGGGAGGTCAGCGCGTTTTTCACGGCGGCGAAGGCATCGTCGTGTTGAGCTGTCCATCGCCATTCATTCTTCGGCTTCAGCAGGTCTCTCAGTGGATCAGCGGCGTCATAGATCCACGGTGAAAACTCGCTGAGCTGACCCACCAGACCCATGAAGCTGCGGAGATCGCTGATGTTGGCAGGCTTCGGGAACTCAGCGATGGCTTTCACTTTACGGCCATCGGGGGTGTACCTAGATGGGCTCAGCGTGTACCCGCAGTAGCCGACTTCTGATTCCGCGAACGCCGTCTTGGCCGGGTTGAGTGTGATGCCGTACTTGTCACAGCGTTCCAGGATCGTCCAGACGTGGTCCAGGTGGGACGCGTAGTCTTCGTCGTGGGCCAGTATATCATCGACGACTTTGCATGTTCTGGGGATGCCGTCCAGTGCCTGGTCTCCTCGTCTCAGGTACTCGTCTCCAGAAGACACCAGTCCCATCGGCGCCCTGCAGAACATGTACCTCTTCCATGGGGTGATAAACGTCGTCAGTGGTTGGTCCTCTTCAGTGATCGCTATCTGAAAATAGCCACTCTTCGCGTCCAACTTGGTGAAGTAACGGCTGTTCTTACCGATCCCCGTGATGACGTCATGAGGTGTCGAGACAGGATGTGGTCCCCGTCTCACGTGCTGATTCAGCTTTGTCAGGTCCACGCAGACGCGGGGATCGTTGGAGTCCTTCTTCGGCACGACGACCATCGGATGGCACCATTCGGTCGGCTTCTCTACTTCTTTGATGATGCCCTTGCGTTCTAACTCGTCCAGCTCCTTCTTTACTTGTTCCTGCCACGCGAACGGTATCTTACGTGCAGCGGTGATAGCGAATGGCTTGGCGTCCTCAGTCAGATGAATTTTCATGGGGCCTCCGTCCATCTCTCTGAGTCTCGATGTGTCGAAGACCCGTGGGAACGCCTCCTTTAGCTGTTGCAGGTGGGTGGCTCGTTGTTGGTCGGAGGGTTCACCCATCGCTGCATTCCACGCTGGTTTATTTTCAGTCGGCGTGGCTTGAAGCAGAGCGTCTTGGTTCTCCCGTTGAGTGGCGCCACTGGGCGCCCGTGCAGGCATCGCCGTCTTCGGGTGAGTTTCGCCGCTCCGCCGCACGGTGGCGCTGCCGACGCTGCGGTGCGCTGGAGATGGCGCCACCTGTGCCGGTGTTCCTTATTGGTGTTGCCGTTTGGTGGTGGGCGCCACCGACACTTTCGTGTCACAGGAATCAGCCGTACCGCCTACCACTACTGTTGGAGCAGCCGGTGACGGTCTGACGCTGACGTCTTCTGCTGCTGTTGCAGTCGGTGATGGCCCGATGCTGACGTCACTGCCGCCGCCGTCGGTTCTGCCAGGGTGAGCTGTGTGGTACGCTCCCACCGGGCAGACAGTCACGCTGCGTGGAGACCGTCCCCGGAGATTGTCCACTGCTGCCGGCCGAATCCTGGCGTTCACCAGATTGACATCGGCGTGGCGGTGTGAGACCGCCTCCGGCGCAGACGTTGTAACCGTGTAGTCGTCCGTCGCCTCTGGTAGACTCGTTACTGCCTCTGCGTGCTGATGATGAGCAGAGTCTGGTGGTGGCAGCACCGGCTGTGGGAAGCAGGCGGGTAGTATGCCCAGATCTCTCGCATGAAACCAGGAGAGGAGAGCAGAACGGACACCGTCAACCACGAAGATCGGTGTCCTGACCTCGCTGGGGCCGAGGCGGAGCACTGCCTGTATAGTGCCCAGGCACTGGAGCTCCGTGCCATCTGCCGAGAAGAGCGTGTGGTTAGTTGGTGCCAGATTGTGTAGGTTTCCACCGACTGCCTCGACCAGGTCCGGCCCGACCACGGTCGATTCTGCGCCGGTGTCTGGTATCCACGATAGCACGCCGCTACCGTTGCGGTGCCTGACAGGGATCTGTATTTCAGGGGCTTTGTGTGACTCGCTGTCCCGGGTGGTGACGTCAGCAACCACGATACCCCGCAGGTGATCTCCCTGGGACCGCCTATGGTATCTGTAATCCTGACCAGAGCCGCCGGCTGGCATGCTGCCAGGGCGGACCGGATCGGACACCCGGGGCTGATCTGAGCGGTCGGCTCTGCATACCACCGCCAGATGACCGCGTTTTGAGCAGAGCTCACATACGCTGTTTCGAGCGGGACAGTCCCTCAGACGAATGTGCCATGGGCCCCCACAGAAGGCGCACCGCCGGCCAGTGGCCAGCCGGCCTGCCGGCCACTACCGCGCTGCCGAGGGGACACACGGGCGATGGCCGCCGGACCCGGCGGCTCGAGACCGTGGTACGGGCCGTGCAGCGTTTCACGCCCACTCTGTGCGTTCTCGCGTGCCTGACATATTCTGACAGTTCGAGCCAGTGTGAGAGATTCCGTAGCCAATAACTCCTCGAGTGAAGCGCTATCACGGATCCCTGTAACGATTTTGTCACGGATTTGTTCGTCTTGACATTGGGTACAAAAATCGCAAAATTGATAGATCTCCTTCACAGCGATCATGAAGTCATTGAAAGACTCGCCGTGTTCTTGTGACCGCGTATAAAACTCTCTTCTATCCAGAATGACGTTACGTTGTTTCCGAAGGTGTTTCTCCATTTCTGCTACAATCTCATCAGCGGTGATTGCGTTGTTGCCAACATCAATGTTCAAGCTATACTTCACGATTTTGAGCCATTCATCGTCCAACAGGGCGAACAGTGCTGCTTTCTTCTCATCTGGCGGCATAGCGTTCATGCCGGTCAGCAGACAGTACCCCTCGTACTTATCTTTCCATGCCGAGAACTCGCGAAGCGATGCCCCGGAGAAGAGACGGGGCGCCGGCGTCGCCGCTGACGGCAGTCGGTTGGCTGGGCGGCTGAGTGGTGCTTCCTGCTGTGTGGTGGCCGGCGTCAGCTGCAGAAGTCGCTCCGTGAGTCGGGCCTCACGATCTCGGGCGTCCTGACGCTCCTCCGCCATCGCCTGCAGCTGCTGGGACAGCAGGGCACTGAGCTGGTCCACCGTTGAATCCGCCACAGCCATTGTCACTGTTCAAATGTTCACTGTGTTACTCGCCACTGATCGGACCTCTGGTTCACGCGAACGGTTCACTGCGCTCACGCGACCGCGCCATGTTACGTGTATTGGCGACCAGCCAACGGTACAGACTGACCCCGGCCGGCCGACCTCGCTCGGACCGGACCGGGGTCACAGGGGCGCGCTCAGGCGCACGGTCAGGGGTGCAACACCGCTGACGCTGTCTCCGGAATCCAGAGCTGTGCGCAGAACGATGCGCATTACACAACACCGATCTAGTCTGAGTGTGTGTGTGGGGGGGGACATGATTTGGCCCCCCCCCTCCTAAATTTGTAAGAGGGGCCCAACAATAAGTTGACCGAGGCCCGAGGTGCCCCCAGCCAGCCTGAGGGGGCCCTCTAAGGCCAACAGAAGGGCGAAGGCCCTCAGTCGGCCTGCAGGGGAAAAGTGCTGATCGGCAGCATAAGAATTAGTTATATCGTTACACAACTGCAACAATATCACTCATAAATCCTAGTCTGAGACTGGTTATTGATTCGACTCTGATTGAATCAATTACATTTTGCAATCAAAATTCCTAGAATGAAAAAATAACTGATTCAACACAGGATCTTTTGATTCATGAATCGTGATTGAATCAAACTATGCACAGTAGCAAGGCAGATTGAATCAAAAGATTGTTTTAATGGTGAATCAAACATGCATTGATCAAAACATGGTTTGATTCATTGAATCAGAAATCATCATTTAGGTATCAAAATTGTTACCCATGGATCAAACAGTAATTGAATCATTCATGTTCCATAGTTAATCGTGATTGAATTATTTAGCAAGGTTTAATCGATAACCAGTCTGTATCCGACCGCCGACGTCCATTACAACGCATTATACTCTTACGCACGATATGACTATCGAATTGAAACTCTAAGTTCTTCACGAATTTAAATTATACAAATACATATTTACCACCATAAAAAAGCTGAAACAATTCTGTACATGAATCAATGAGTTGCTGTGAGATATCTTGCCGGATGAAGTCATGAAAAATCCATGAAGAAAAAGTGACACGATTTCCCATTATAACCCAACGGGGCCAAAAACGCGATGGTCCCACGAATATCGCAAGTGCCCTCGCCACAAACGCACGGTCACGTGACCGAGCTCAGACGCCCCCACTGTATTTATATCTACTGTGGTTTTATCGATATCGAAACGAAAAATCATTTTGAAAATCCAAAACAGTAGACACACTCACTCCCTTTTCCCATTCACGGGGGGGGGCGGGTTAGACGCCCCCTAAGGTTTTTCAAGAATAACAAAAAACGGCGACGTGCAGCGCCGATAAATTTGGCACAGCTTTTTGCGCATCAATTACCAACATTATGTGCTATTCTTGACCTCAGGTCATCTCAGGTCAGGTTACCAGGCCAGGTCACGTGACCCACCGAAAACAAAAAGTTTGCGGTCGTACCACAGCCACAGTTTTTGGCTAATCGCTTTCAAACTTACAGGATTGCATAAGGTCATAGGTACCTACAAATTGAATATCTAAAATTTTGTATGTCGGTGACCTAAGGTCGGGTCAATTTCGTGACCTCCCCATTATAAACAAATCGGAGATATTCAAATGCTTCCTATTCCGAGGATACGCATGATATCAGTTCAATTCCTTCTGGATCATGTTATCGTAGGCTATTCTTGATGATTCAGGTGCAATTTTTGTTCAGTGACCCCAACAGGGTCAGCCGAGGTCATCTGAGGTCACCAACACTTTGTTGTCAATAACTATCGATAGAATGAAGATAAAGAAGTGAAACCGGCACCAATGTACTTGTCTCGTCGAGACACGTCTCCCAATATGCAACATAACCTACTTGGATCACCACTTGTCCTTGACCTGAGGTAACCTTTCTAAGTTGACCTAAACTGGTCAAAATGAATGTGATTCAAACGCCTTGACGAGACGAACACGGTGGCGTAAAAAAACATTGTCTTATCTGTATTAGGTAAATTAAGCAAAAAGTGATTTGCAAACAAAAAAATAGCCTTTTTGACATTTGATGGCCTCTGGAGCCTCAACTATTGACCTGAGCTAAAATGTAGGACACCCTAGCGTTTGCATATTTCAAGAGATTTCTATTGCTTTTTCCCGTTTGTTCCTAGCTATCACAGTTCCTGAGATATTTTGGGGTTTCTGGAACGATATCCTAAGACTTGAAAATCAGACCTTTGACGACCTCTGGTGACTTCAATATTGACCTGTGCAAAGCAAAGACGACATAGTTTCAAAATGTTTTGTTGACGAGCTTTCGAACGCTGTTTTCGGTTTTGTCTACGTCCCATAGGAGCCGAGTTCGATGGGGGGGTCGAAACGCCCCCCCCCCCGGCACGGCGAAGTTGGCGCCGAGCACCAGCACGGCGCGGGAACACGCGCCCTGGAGGGGGGCAAAATCCGCCCACCCCTCCGGTTTTTCGAGGATAGCGCAAAAACGGCGGCGCGCAGCGCCGCCGTTTTTTGTATACCTGTTTAGAAATGAACTTCCCGCATTATGTAAAACTCTAGGCCTCAGGTCATCTCAGGTCAGGTCACCAGACCAGGTCACGTGATGACCTCAACTCCAAAACGTTTGCAGTAGTACCACAGCCACAGTTTTACGCCGATCGGTTTCAATCTTGCAGGACTTCATAAGGTCATTGATACCAACAATTTGTTTATCTCGGATTTCTAATATCGGTGACCTAAGGTCAGGTCAATTTTGTGACCGCCAACACGGTTTTAGCAATAACTATCGACATAGTGAAGATAGAGAAGAGAAAACGGTACCAATATGTTTGTCTCGTCGAGACACGTCGCCCAATATGCAACATGACCAACTTGGATCACCACTTGACCTTGACCTGAGGTCAAATTTATCAGTTGACCTAACCCGGTCACCATGAATATGATTCAAAGCGCCTTGACAAGACACACGCGATGGCGTAAACATTATTGCTTTATCTTTATTAGGTAAAAAGTTATTTTGGTAAAACAGTTTTGAAAACAAAATCACCTTTTTAACATTCGATGACCTCTGGAGCCTAAACTATTGACCTGAGCTCAAATCTGAGGACACCTATGTCGATTGCATTTTTCAATGACTTTCGATTGCTTGTTTCCGTTTGCTGCTAACTATCATAGTTCCAGAGATATTTGGGAGTGTTCGAACCGAAGTCTTGAAAACTTGAAAATCTGACCCTTGATGACCTCTGGTGACCTCAATATTGACCTGAGAAAAAAAAAATAACGAAATACTTTCGAAAGAGCTTGTCTCGAGCTATCTAACGTCGTTTCCCGCTTGTCGCTACGTTTTCGGTTTTCGAGATCATAGGGGGGGCGAAATCCGCCCTCCCCCTCCAGGGCGTGTAATTATCAGAGGCCCTCCAGGGCGCGTGTTAAGTACTTGTGCAGTCGTCAGTCGTCACCTACCTATAAAACGTAAGCACACCATAACCCCAAAACAAACATATGCGGACATTAGGTAAATGTTTTTTTTTAAATTGAATCAACTCAGCAGAAACGTAACCAGGCAGTTGCTAGCTATTCTCCATAACACGACTTACTGGGGGTGGGGGCGGGGTCTATGTTTGCCCCAGTATCTCGGGAATTATTTGGCGGATTTTAAAAATTTAGCGGCATACCATAGCCCTGGAAAAAATGTGTCGAGGGGAACCCTTTATTGTTGACATCAGAGTCACTGATGACGTGACAGGTCAGGTCAAAGACAAAATGTATTGACTGTTATTGTCTCGGTAGACGTTTTTTTCTCTCGCAAAATAACGATATTATACGTATCGGCAGACAATAAATCGGTATTACTATTGTGTCTGACACTTCTGAGTACCATTCTAAGCCTTTGAAGACCTTGGGTCAGGTCAAGGTTATCAGAGATCACAAGGTCAAACTGCTGATTACAATCAATTGGTGTTGCAATGCATGTTGTTGGATTGTTTTCGTATAGAACGTGAAAATCTACCTTAGAACATTGTTCTTTCCATACAAATCGAAGTGGAAGGTATACACTGACAGTCGTAGGTAGGTAATGCAAATACATACTGTACAAAGTGACCGATTTTGTCTTTGAATGGCAATAAGTCGGTCATTGCAACATATTATAGTTGTATGCATGAGTGGCATAAACTGAATATTTAATGCCACGAGTGCATACAACGATTTAGTGCATGGCCGAAGACCGTGCAAAGACTAGACAAAGTATATTTGTATAGAGTTCAATGCAGGGTGATTGACCTGAGGCTCAGCAGTGTATTATCACTTCCGGGAGTGTAATCACACTCCAGTTATTACACGGCTAAAATTAAGCACGTGTTCAATGGGAAAACAGTTTCGGCCATGCATTAAATGTTATCATGCATGTTGCTGTTTATTCAGTCACTTGGAAAAACCATGACAAATATGTGAAAAAGAAAAAGTGGTTTATATTTGTTTCTCGAAACTTGAAATGATCAAGAAATTAAACAAAACAAAAAATGAGACGACAGTGCGATAGCCTATTGTGAGTTGTTTAACACCTAACAATATATTTTATCTTCAAAACTCTATTTCTGATAGCGTTTTTATTAAACTTTTATTTCTGAGAAGAAAAAAAGGTAAACATGATTTCACTCTGACGTCATTTCCGGTTGACTTATCGTGACTCCATTTTCGTCCTTCCGTTAACATGTATGGAATTGACGTGGAAGAATGTACTGGAAGTTTTATGAAGATAGTTAGTCAGTTAGTAGTTAGTAGTTAGTAGTAGATAGTCAGTTAACGAGATATTGCAAAATAATGTGAGGGGGAAAAAATAGACTCGTCTGACGAGACAGAGTGAGGTCATGTTTACGTTTTTTTTGTTGTTGTCAAAAATAAGGGTTCATTAAATACATTGTCAAAAGTACAGTTTATAAGGTAAATCCAATTGTAATATTGCAAATAACTGACAATTGACTCGTCTATCAAACTGTTATGCTGACAGTCGTAGGTAGGTAGGTGTATTTTTATTTTTGAAAATTAAAAATATCAGAAAATTTAAAGACATTTTGTGACACATTTTCAAGAATTTGCAAGCATTTCAGAAAACCGGGAAAAACATATGATAGAGACGTATGCGATAAATATGCGTACCAAACTTGAAGTTGATATAATAAAAGATGACCGACTCAAGGACTTTAAGATGAAGAAGAAAAAAAATGGTGCATTTCTCACAGCATTACCATGCATTACCCATGTTATTCCGTTTTGCCTTGTATTTCTATTTCTATTAAATCAACAATGTGCTGAGGTTATTTTTCGCGTTCTAGACGGAAAACGACCCCATGAACATGTATTACAACGCCTAATGAACGTAATCAGTGTTTGCCCTGTTGAATCGTAAATCCATGGACATATTAACAGTTCTTTCGGGAAATTCATGGACATCAACGAAACCATGGACATTTCGTGCCCATGGTTTTATTTCATGCCACAGGTTGAATATCGTGGACACCCAGCATCAGCAACATCAAACGTAATTGCGTGGACTTGACGCGAACGGCCTCAAATGTCCACGTTTTAACTCGTTTGTGAACCGACCAGAGAAATAGTTCGAAAATTCACCACCAGGTTTGAATCCTTAGCCTTCATTAATACCTCGTTTTGTATTGGTCATGCTGGATGTAAAAACGACTCTGATTGGCTGATGAACCCGTGTCCATGGAAGTCAGGAAAACTTGATACCTTTGTCCATGGATGTTGGCCAATGTCTGATAACTTATCAGCTGACGACCGCGTCAGCTGGCTAACGGCTCGCGCGCGTGGACGCGGTCACGGCTTTGTTTGGGTTGTGTGTGAGAGTGGCTGCGCAGATTGTGGTGCAAGACGCTGAAGCCTGAAGGAGCTGGAGATGGCAGGAAAAAGGAAGGTGAGTTAGTAGTTACGGAACTATTTATTTTATCAGACATGTTTTTAGTCTGTTATGCGGCCTTCAAATCAAACTTCTAATATCCTGACTTAAATGTGTTTGTATCTAGGCGGCACACCTGAGCGCCGCAGCTCGCCAGTGTTGCAGGACTGAAATATTTTACATTACATTACGTTATTACAAGAGCGGATCCAGCCGGCCGTTTTTTTGTTGGGGGGGGCGTTTTTTAGCGGACCTTACCTACCCCCAATTTCGAATTTGTTCCCGGATTTGGGCCTCTTTATTTTGCAACCACACGATTTATAATATGTTTTTTTTAGGTTTTCAACCTTTTGGTATATCGAAAAAGGAAAGATGTCAGCTTGCAGTTTGTATTGTTCCGACATTGCCTTATACTGAGCAAAACTATGTCAATTGTCAGCTGTACCCAGGGGCGTCGCCGATAATTTTTGCGTGGGGGGGGGGGGGGGGGGTCGGCTGAAATGACGAAAAAATGTACACCAATTTGTTATGCGTGTATTTAACCCTCGCCCTACGGGGGGGCCTGATAGCCCCCCCCCCCTGAGGTTTTTCTTGAATAACTTCTACACATGCGGCGCATCTTGCTGAAAGTTTAGGTAGCTGAGTTTACAACAATTATACGTATTCTGTGAAAATTAATTTGAAATGAGTTCAGAATTTTGGGAAATCATCATATTTTGATGACGTCATGTTGGTAAAAAAAACGATAAATATTTTACAAATCGTAGAAAACAGGGTTTTAAAGCAAATTACAAACACAATTCACCAAAGATATAAAATAGCAATCTCGGATTGTCAAAATTTTGGGTTTTTAACCCCTAAAAAAACGGATTTTTGGGGAAAATCCCCACAAAATCTTCAAAGATGTTAGAAAAACTGGAATAAATGTTGGAGAACTGAGTATGAACAATACCCATACCAAATTTCAAAGCCATATCTTCATTTTTGACTGAGTAATGGCTCCCTAAGTGTAAGAAACTGATGACGTCATTTTTAAAAATAACTTTTTTATGCTTTTTTTTGACAAGATACGAACAAATAATTACCCTTTCTGTATTTCTGAGCCAAAACTGGTCTAGAAACATGCCTTTTTATTTACATTTATCAATTTCTAATTTTGAGGTTTTCTGAAGAGCAAAATCGCTGTTCTGGACGTGGTAAATCCGAGGTCATTCACTTGACCTGGAAGGTCACCCGTTGACCTGAAACCAAACAAATCACATACAATTAGATTCCTCTCATGACAGGCAATATCCTGGTTCGTACCGCATTGCTCTAAGTTGCTTGGTTTGAAAGTTACAGGGGGCTGTCAGGCTCCCCCCCCCCCCGTAGGGCGAAAATGAAAAAAGCTCCCGTAGGGCGAGGGTTACGCCTTTGCAGCATTTTTAATGTGCATTTGCATGTTATAATAGGCACGGGCGTAGGCAAGGGGGGTAAGGGGCCATGACCCCCCCCCCCCCCCCCCCCCCCTGGAGGCCAGGGGCCCCTCTGGCGACCGAGCGAGGGCCCCTGGACCGAAGGCCCCAGTGTTTTTGATGGTGTCAGGCGCCCGCAAAACGCCTTACGTCGCATAAAATAACACCCACGAACCAATAAAAAAGATTCGTAACACCAATAAATAACAGCACTTGCCTGTCTGTTAAAGGCATGCATATGTAAATACGTACAAAGGGGCCCCAGCCAGTGTAGATAGGGCCCTCTACCATATTTTAAAGGGCCTGCCGATCTGCAGAGGGCCCCCTGTCTTTATTTAGAAGGGGTCTTTATAACACCCTGCCAATCTGTAGAGGGTCCCTGCTGATCTGGAGAGGGCCCTCTGCCGGTCTTTAGAGGGCCCTGCCGATCTGTATATCGCCCTGCCAATCTGTAGAGGGCCTCGGTCGGCATTTAGAGGGCCCTGCAGACCTGTAGAGGGCCCTTTCCCAGCCTTTAGGGGCCCTAACGTTCTGCAGAGTGCCCCAGCCAATCTATAGAGGGCCTTCTGCCGGCCTTTAGAGGGCCCTGCCAGCCTTTAGAGGGCCCTGCCGATCTGGAGATCGCCTTGTCAATCTGCAGACAGCCTCTACCGGCATTTAGAAGGGCCTGCCGACCTGTAGACGGCCCTCTCTCAGTCTTTAGGGGCCCTGTCGATCTGCAGAGTATCCCAGTCAATCTGTAGAGTGATTGTAGAGGGCCCTCTTCCGGCCATTAGAGGGCCCTGCCGATCTGCAGATGGCCATCTGCCGGCCTTTAGAGGCACCTGCCGATCTGTAGAGGACTCTCTGCTGGCCGTTAGAGGGTCCTGTGGTGGTAGAGGTGGTCTGCCGGTCGAGCGCCGGTGAGGCTCTCGAAGGAAGACCAGTGCAAGTTCTCATTGTTTTTCAGTGTATGCTAGAGGAAATGTCTGAGAGGAGTACAAGGCTTTGGTAATGTAGGCTTTGACCTTGACTCGAACTTGGGCTGCCGCTACCAGGAAAGGTCAGAAACCCAGCGCTCCCCACTGAGCAACAGGGGCGGACAAGTCGCTCGTTTCCGCACTATCGAAGGCTTGTTAATGTTAGTGTCATAATTCCCACCCCAGAATCCAGATCACTGCACAATAATTTAGATGGGGCGGATATAGTGCATTGCACTGCAATAGAAGTTGCTGTGAGGATAAATAAAGCTTGGATATTCCGATAACTCCTATATGTCACGGCTTATCACACATATTGCATATATATGACTATTCCATTTACGATTTTCATCAAAAGAACTAAGTATTTAATGCATGGGTTTCTCGTGATTGGTGTATCATTTAATACTATGTCAAGATCTTGTCACGTCACTGATGTTGAATAGATTTGGTAATTTGTCTTTGATGCATTTAGTGATAATATATTTACATGGAACAACTCGTTATTTTTGGAATTAATTATTTAATCTTTATTTGCAGCTCTTCAACATTTCTAGCTTGAATATAAATTGCCGTATATCATCAGCAAATAAGTAAAATGTACCAATTTATGTTGTATTGCTGATGTCTTAATATAGAGAATAAGTAAAAGAGGACCTAAAATTGAACTATGTGGGACTCCAATTTGCATCATTTGTTTCTTAGATGCAACCTCATCTATTATTGCCATGTTATGCCTCTTATTAATATATGACGATATCGTATTGTAGAAACTCCTCGTATCACAATGCGGTGTATTTTTTCAAGATAATTGCCAAGCAAACCGTATCCAAAGCTTTCTGTAAATCAAGGTGGAGCATGTTGTTTCGTTATTTTGTAGAGATTTTGTAAACTTCATCGTACATTTGAACAATCGGCATGTACGTACTGTGTTGTTTCCTGAATTCGAATTGAAGAAGATTCAGGACCTTATGCTGCAATCCTTCAGTACCTTATGCTGCATCTATTCTACGTCTTATCACAACATTTCAATGACAATGGTGGATTGCTTTGGGAGATAATGACGTTTTAATCACGTCATGTCATGTAATTTTTGGTGGAAAAACAATACTTGCTTGCACAATCATAAAAACTCGAGTTTTGACAAAAATTGCAAATACAAAATGGTGAACAAAAGGAAATGACAAAATATAAAAAAATTACTATCTCGGATTTTGATATTTTGTGTTTTTCACTCCCTAAAATGAAAAAATAAACTTGTTTTTCGTTGTCGAGAACTATTTGTCGTTGTTTTACATCATACAACGTACTGTACTGTTTTAATGATGTGGGCCCCCTTGGATACGAGGGCCCCTCTGATCCCATTTGCCCCCCCCCCCCCCCCCCTGGGCAAAATATTCCCTACGCCCTTGCTCCTCCTCACCCCTCATTTCATCAGATCACCCCTATCAGACGAACCTCATCACCATTCATCTGTAACCTGAAAGCTCTTGGTGTTTTGTTTTTTTGGAGGGGGGGGGGGTAAAATGTATGAAAAACAAGGCAGAATAACAATAGGTATGAATAACAATAACAGAATTATGAATAAATACAATAGGCAGAATTATGAATAAATACAATAGGCAGAATTATTAATAACTATAAGTAGCTTACATCAAGTAGCCTCCTCAAACCAGCACTATATGTTCAAGAGCTACCATTCTCGATTTTGAAGATCTTAGTCGTGCCTAAAATAGTGTTGGATTTTTATTTGCATTTCTTTACAGCATATTTTATGCGCTTGAGAATACCTTCATTGTAAATGCAATACATCAAATTCCAAAACAATGCAATATAGTGCAATACGATACAATGCAATACAATGGTGTTGCTATTATCAAAGCTTCCTGGACACTATTTGGTTAATCACTACAGTATAAATTGGACGTTTTCTCTTCGTTCCGCTTCCATCTGCTGGTTAGATCGTAAATCCAGGGACATATTAACAGTTCTTTCGGGAAATTCGTGGACATCAGCAAAACCATGGACATTTCGTGTCCATGGTTTTATTTCATGCCACAGGTTGAATATCGTGGACACCCATCATCAGCAACATCAAACGTAATTGCGTGGCCTTGACGCGAACGGCCTCAAATGTCCACGTTTTAACTCCGTTGTGAGCCGACGAGAAAAATAGTTCGAAAATTCGCCACCAGGTTTGTATCCGTATAGTTCGTTGCCTATGTTGGTTATCCATCGCCAGTGCGGGGAGATTGCAACTCCCTAGTTATTTTGTGTTGTTGCGAATAACTAGATATTGTCATCCCATTGCAACGCAACTTTCAGTGCCATACATCTCAACAATTTGCCACCCACTCTGAAGTTTTGAAGTGTACTCATTGGCCCTTGCCTCACCCGTGACCTATCACCTGCTTATCAAGGTCATGTCAAGCGCATTTTGCGTCCCCCAGCATATGGACGCTTGTAACTTAAAAACTTAAAGGGAATGTTTCACCTTTCTGAAAGTTGTCAAATGCACGCTGGTTGTAGTAGAAAATATGAAATAAGTGCTGCTGAAAACGATGGTGATATTGTTTCACTCGAAAAGTCACTTAACTTTATACAAATTAAGTTTTTAGATTTGGGCGAATGACGTCATTATTGAGCTATAGACCGCCGCTGATTGGCTGACAAAGTGGGATTGGCTGAAAAGGTGTCTGTCAGCCAATCAGCGGCTGCACCAGCCTAGAGTCATTTTGCAAATGATAAATTAAATTGCTTAAAAATTGATAAGTTTTAGGAAAAATGACCTTAGTAATTTAGACCTTTCAATAACGGCCCAAGGTAATGACTATCTCAGTTTAAAACTAATACAAAGGTGAAACATTCCCTTTAACAGTTGTGTTGGACAGGAGCATATACACAGGTGTCAATTGGTGATATTAAGGTTGCCGATGAGATCGTGACGTTACAGATGCCAACCGAGGTCTGGTGACCTTTTCTGACCTCCAGTGTCTTTAAGGGCCTTTTGAGACACTATTTACAAATTTCACAATTATTGTGCCCAACTATATGTTATAATGAGGTCATGGTCTCTTACATATCAGCCGAGGTCATTGACCTCAGACGACCTTTTGCCTGAAGTTAGGGACCTACAATTGCTATAAATGCATTATAATAACGAGAAGGAATGTGCTGAAGTTTAATATATAATATGCCACGAGCGAGTATAAATATGCAGTTAATCGATTGAGCGATCAGTTTATCGATATGCTGTTAAGCGTGTCGATTAAAACATCTTTATACTCGCGAGTTGTTTAATTATTGTATCCCGCACCGCCATGCTACATCAAAAACCACAGGACTTCTCAGCCGTGGTTTATCAGATCGATAATCACCATATGTTGATTGAATTCCCATTTAACTTAAGGTCGGTTAACAAAATTGTTTCAACACGTTACTCAGTTGCGAAGACAGAGATCGGCGTGGGAGAAATCGTCATTCTAATTTGATTATAAGTCATTTAATTTGTACATACACAATTTACCTGATATCAGGGTCATTTGGTTACCTCAAAGGTCATGAAATGGCCCAGAATATTAAAATCAGATATCGACGATTTTCTCGAATAATAAGCAACACGCTCAGTTTTCTAGTTTAGCTCTATTTCAATTAGGGGCGAAACGCGCCAGGACCTGCACGGTATGTACGTAGACTGCACTGGCGAGGGTGTAAGTACCGTAACGAAGTTTTATATCTTTTCAGCTATGCTCCGTCTAACTCTAGTGGGAGCGACCCATCATGGCACCCGTCATCAGGTGGCGTGCCTTCTAGAGAAGAAGACTATCCGGAGCCCACAACGTCTCAGGGCACTAACAGGTGCGTGGAGCTTTAACTCGCGCCCCGCTGGGCCTCTGTGTCGGTAGTGTAAGTCATTTTATTGAATTAATTTTCCATCAGTCATTTACATTGAATTATCATCAACTGAATATGACCCTACACCCCTGCGACGTGGAAATGGGCTCAGTCAGTTACGGATGAAATTTCCTTCGTTTTCCCTTCGACACACCGCTGCTCCGAAAGGAAAACGAAGACAATTTCAGCCGTAACATGCAGGGGCGTCACCGACGGGAGGGTCGGGGGGACGGTCTCCCCGACCCCCACTCTCAAGAGGGGTGGTTGACCCCCCCCCCCCCCACCCCCCCCCCCCCCACCCCCACACCCCCACACCCTTATCCACTGCGTGTGTTAATATTTAATCCATGCTTCCATTAGTCTGATCCAACGATATTTTCGAAACAATCCGCTCGTGTGAGATCCTTAACAATCAATTACCTTATATAACAGTATCGACCACCCTGTCTTACAGTACATTTACCATTCTTATGAAATTTGCAGTATTTGAAATACACAAATGTAACCTAGTTCTATTTACAACGATGATTACCTAACTTGATGTTTTGCTGACAAATATGTAATTGTGTCATTGCAGATCTCATCCAGTACCTGGAGTAACAGGGACGGACGGCGGCGGCGGCGGCGCGTGACGTATTTGTGGCACCTGGGTCGTTTCGAATGCAAATGTGTTTGTGTCGGAACCGGACACCCCTCAGAAAGTCGGAACACTGCGCGCATGCACTGGCGCATGACAGCGTTAGGGGGGGGGGGGCAGCGTTGAGCTTTGCATTGATTGAACAGCGTTGATGTGCTGAATGTACGTTACAGCACTGCGGTGGATTAACCCTCGTCCTACGGGGGGGGGCTGACAGCCCCCCCCCCCCCTGAGGTTTTTCTTGAATAACTTTTTACACATGCGTTGTATCTTGCTGAAATTTTCGGTAGCTGAGTTTACAGCAATTATACGTAGGCTGTACAAATGGTTGATATTTGTAGGCTGTTATTTGAAATTGGTTGAGAAATGTGGGAAATAATGACGTTTTGATGACGTCATGTTGGTAAAAAATAGAAATATTTGAAAAATCGTAGAAAATAGAGTTTTAAAGCAAATTACAAACGCAATTCACCAAAGATATAAAATGTCATTCTCTTTCAAATGACAATCTCAGATTTCCAAAATGTTGGGTTTTTGACCCCTAAAATAAATAAAAATAAAAATTTGGGGGGGGGGGAAATCCTCACAAAATAAAAATTTCAAAGATTTTAGAAAAACCGGAATACATGTGAGAGAACTGAGTATGGACAATACTCATACCAAATGTCAAAGCAATATCTTCATTTCTGACTGAGTGATGGCTCCCTAAGTGTAAAAAAACTGATGACGTCATTTTTTTTTTATAACCTTTTTGACTTTTTTTGACAAGATACGAACAAATAATTGCCTTTTCTGTATCTCTGAGCCAAAACTGGTCTAGGAACATGCCTTTTTATTTACATTTATTCATTTCTAATTTTGAGGTTTTCTGAAGAGCAAAATCGCTGTTCTGGACGTGGTAGATCCGAGGTCATTCACTTGACCTGGAAGGTCATCATCCGGTCATCTGAAACCTAAAAATCGCATACTTATCGATTCCTCTCATGACAGGCAACATGCTGGTTCTTACAGCATTGCTCTAAGTTGCTTGGTTTGGAAGTTAACAGGGGGAGCCTGTCAGAACCCCCCCGTAGGGCGAAGGTGAAAAAAACTCCCGTAGGGCGAGGGTTAAATGACCGAGGCCAGGAAAATGGCCTGACCCGCTTAGGTAATCGATATAAAATCGAGACAGCAAAATTGTAGGCACAAAACAAAACCCTGTAAGTTTTAAACCGCGCTGTGTAACACCGTAATGTGCACGACCGCAAACTTAAATTACATACGAGTGACATTAAAGGGAGTGTGTCTGCTGACATGGGTCATGTGGAGTTATTGACACGGGACTAAAGAGCACATTTTTTCTTCTGAATTCAACCATACATGCATTTCCTTGAATAACTCTAGTTGCTGAGGTTGCCTCCAGGATTGGTCTGGAAGACCAAAGTTATCGGATTCCCTCCAGACGGCTTCCACCACTAGAAGTATTGATAACATTGAGTGTCGATACGAATTTGCCAGCGTATCGTTGGCGTCAGCCAATAGCATTTTAACAATGCAGTTCGTGAGCACTGATAGCAGCAGCAGAACTCTGCAGATGTCCGACTCTGTCCCTCTACTCGCTAAGTAATATGGCCATTTTGTAGTTTGTACGTATAATCAATCTAAATCTACGAAAGTTACAAATGATAAAACTTCACAGTGGCAAGAACACGCTGTGCAAAACTTGTCTATTTTCGAAGCTATGGCGGTTATAAGTCATGATATAATCGCCTATTGTTTTAAAATCGCCCATTACACAATCATCGTCTTGCTAAAATACTGCAGTATTCGTTCTAGTAGATATCGAAACAAAAACAAAACGTAGAAGTGAAAATCAAACCACATGGGCTGCAGATTTGAATTCCATCGTATCCCTCCATCAAACAAATAGCTAATAGCCATATTAAAGGGCATTTTTAGGAATTCAAAACAGTAGACACACTCCATTGAGTTTATAAACTCAATGGAGTTCCTATAGGAACGGAACGTTCCTATAGGAACGAGCCGAAGGGGAGTTCAATAAACCATAACACAAGTCCATACACCATACACACGAACACACGAAACAGTAAAATACATTTTACACATGTGAGTAATGACATAAGGTAACACTGTTGTTGTTGTTTTTTTCACTTTGATCATGCCCGACCGCTAAAGTCGGCCTTCGATGGCCGGATAGAACACCATGTAGCCTGGTGTGCTTTGCACGGCGTCAGTGTTAAGTTGTTCACTTGTTTCACCACAATTTGGAGTTCAAGTCGATGGAGGTGACCTGGTGACCTGACTAGAGATGTCGGAGATCTTTGTTAACAGTGGGTGCTAAAGCACATGTTATACTACAGTGTTATACTAAATTTGGGACGTTGTGCTACCGCTATTTCAGAAAGAAAAAAACTAAGGGAGTCAAAATACCCTCCCCCTCAGTAGGGTAAAGGTTAACCCTCGCCCGGGTAGGGAAAAATATATACGTGACTGGGTGGGGGGGGGGGGGGGGGGGGGTACGACCCCCTGGTGTTTCGCCCCTAATTGAGCTAGAGCTTTGCTTAAAAAACTGGCGTGTTGCTTGTGACGAGAGGAAACCGTTCATACCCGGTTTTAAGGTCATGGGTCATTAGGCGACCTCTGATGTCACGTCAATGACTCATAAATACGTCCAAATTGTAAATGCGTAGAAATTGAATTTAATCCAGATATAATCGTGAATGAGCATATCATTATGCTTAATGTGCCAAATTTGAAATCAGCGTCACAAAATGTCCTAGAAACTGCCAAATTTCAAAAAGGTCATGTCAGGTCATCTGAGGTCAGTGACCTCGGTTGATCTGTGAAAGCAAATGACCCAAGTGGAACAGTGGAACATATAATTATGTCAAATGGATCCCATATTTTAAATCAGTGTCACGAAATGTCCTAGAAACTGCCAGAAGCCAAAACAGTCATCTGAGGTCATCGGAGGTCAGTGACCTCGGTTGACCTCTGAAAAGGTCAATCGAGGTCAAAATATCAGTGGAAACCACAACTGTCACCTGGAAACACCTGTGCATATGCTCCTGAACAACAAACACTCGGAACTGCACAAGTTGCGAGCATCGATACTACGGGACGTCAGTTGCGCCTGACATGACCTTCAGAAACAGGTTATATATAGATCACGGGTCATTTGGGTTATAAGTTCACAAATTTTAGAGTAGTGTCAAATTGTTGACAAGTACGATACTGAAGGTTTCATCGCAATCGGTTGAAAACTACTCGAGTTATTCCGAAACAAACAAAAAACTAGGGAAGGGGGTACTACCCCCTCCCCTACCCGGGCGAAGGTTAAGGCGATTTTCTTCTGAAATGAAAATTACACCCAAATCTATAATTTAACCCGCCATTGGCTGGGGGATTTCCCCCTGGCGAACTTTCTTAATAACTCAAAAACAAAGAGGATATCGACATGAAACTTTGCATACCTCATCCCACATAAATGTTACATATGTATGCAAAAAAAAGCAAATCGACTCAGAACTGTTTGAGAAAATGAGTATTAGTGACGAAACCACACGCGAGTTTCGGCCGAAAACTGTGAAATATTCGAAAAAGTAAAAGTCCTGTTTTGAAGCAAAATGCAAATAAAAAGTGGCAAAAGACGCGGAATGACAAGCTCTACAATGGTTGTGACTTGGGCTTTAGTGCGCCACAGCTACTCTGGCTATATGACGCACATGTCAAGCTCTACAAGATGGCTATCTCGGATTTGCATTTTTTTTCGACCCCGAAATTAAAAACAAAATGTTTTTGGGAAACTTCTACAAAATCGACATTTTTAACATAAATCAGAAAAGAGGCGAGAGAGACATGTGATGTATATACTAGTGGTGCCAGTTTCAGAAAATATTTGTCCAATGTCCGACCGATGTCCAAGACCATGGTCTGCTGTCCGTCCGAAACTTTCCGAAAATCATTGTTTGTCCGAAATTTGTCCGAAAGCAGAAAAAGTGTTTGATATGGAAATGAATTACTTGTGACACACTTTCTTTTTTAATAAAAAAGTAACAAGTGATTTTAGGGACAAGCCATCCTTGGGCATTGGATGTCCGAAAACGTCCAAAGAAATATGCTTATGTCCGTTCGAAAACCGAATCGGTCTTCGGACAAATTCGGAATTCCGAAAACGATTGTACCGATTGGCACCACTAGTATATACATACCATATTGAGTCGATATATTTATATTCGTGGAAGCTATGGCCTATCAAAGGTCACAATCACTCTGCGACTTTTGGTGACCATCTGACCTTGACCTGATGTTGACCTCAAAGGACAGATACATGGAAATAAACACTTTCACTGTGATTCTGAGGTAACACCACACCATAAACATGTGTCGCAAGACTACATTTCGATTTTGGTTACCTTCCCTGGCCTGATCTTGACCTGAAACCTTCAATGTGTCCCTAAAATAGCTCAAATGCATGGAATTAAGCATTTACATTGCATTTAGATTCAAAAGTAGCCTTAAAACATGTCCTGCATGACTATCTCATGTTGTCATGGTTGACCTCTGTTACATTACCTTGACCTTGATCTGTGCTTAGTATCATACGTATACTCACATAGTACTATCATGCCACACTTGGGAGTATTTTGGCTGAGTTTGGGCCCAGAGCTGTCCATTGTGTGGTCTCTAGAGCCCAAAATGCGAAAACCCTCGATTTTGACCTTTGACCTGACCTTGACCCGACCTGTGACCTTGAAGACCAAAGTTCAAGCATTCCGTAGATTAATCTCGTTGAGACCCTTTCGAACACCGCCTTACGCGTCCCCATCGGAACGTTAGTGTGGAAGTTAGCCAGGGGGACACCACCCCCCCCATACCACAAACTCCCCTTACCTTACCATCTTATTTTAACTTCGTAGCACTAGACTTGCGTAATTAATACTGATTGGCTGATCAGGCGCGGATTTAGTGGTTGGCGCTGCTCACCCCCCCCCCCCCCAAGGCCGATGATTTCAACGATAAACTATCAAATATTAATACAAATTGGTGCATAGGGCAAATGATCACGTTCGTGGTTGTAATGTCCACGCAACCCGCGAATGACAGAACTGTGTCATTCCACACGATTTCATGGACATTGTTTGGCTCCGCCCACTTTTACCTTGGCTCCGCCCACTTGTCCTACAAATACGGAGAGTTCTCAACTTGGGTCCATGAAATTACTTAATACTTACTCTTATGTCTGTAGAGATATCCTTCTTAGCTGAGGATCATTCGAATTGTCATCACGTCATGATCGTTTACACTAGTCGTCACTTTCCTAAAGTTCTTGGTACCGATGGTGGATACTCGTTTATGCGTGTCCATGTTGTGCGGAAGAACTCTCATGTCCATATAATTACGCTGCTCGGGTATGTGTGACCACTTGACCTCGGATGACCTTGCCTTGGCCAAAGGTCATCAAAAGCTTAGAATGGTACTCAGAAGTGTCAACACACGAATCATACTGGTTTATTGTTTACTGATATGTTCAATAACGCTATTTTGTGCAAGAATTGCCCCCATGGAGACCTTAACCGGCATGTACTGGGGTCTCAGCAAAATACCATTGACTGGGGAGGGAGGGGGAGACGTTAAACGCCCTCCCCTGGTTATCTACCGAACTAAAGATCGCAGCGAGACGCGCAAGGCGGCAAGCAAAAACTCTCAATGAGACAAATATAAAGATACTAAATATCAAAGTGAGGTCAAATGTCAGGTCACGGTCAGGTCAAAGGTCAAAATCGACGTATTTGAGTTTATGGGCCATACTTTCCATCTAAAGCCTTCGATTACGACCATGATCACCCAAAGTGCTGCCAAAGGCATGATGCACATCCCGCATGAGCTAAGGTGATATTGTTGGCAAAGTCAAGGTCAGGGTCAGACCACGTCACAAAAGGTCAGTATGCGCAAAATATCTACCAAGTCATGCAACGCATGTTTTATGGGTTATTGTCCACGTATAATTCGACAGTCATAGTCGTTTTACCACTGACTTCATTTACGTGAGG
>JAXIVJ010014040.1:22500-35564 GCA_036785665.1 Chirona hameri | reverse complement strand
ATATTGCTATTAAATTTGGCTTGGGTATCGTCCATACCTGGTTCACTCAGATATATTCCGTTTTTCATATCTTCAAGAAATAACGAAATGTGAAAGTTTTCTGGGAAATTTTATATTTTTATTTTTAGGAGTCTAAAACCCAAACTTTCGCAAATCTGAGATGGTAGTTTAGAAGAGAATGCCATTTCCTTTCTTTTGACTTTTTTCGTTTACAATCTGCTTCAAAACTCAATTTTCTACGATTTGTCAAACATTTATCGTTTTTCGACCAAAAATGGCGTGACATGACGTCATTACAACGCCATGATCTCCCAAAGTGCTACATCAATTTCATTGAACTTTTTTGAAAAGACGTATAATTAATGCAGCATAGGTTACTGTAAGTTGCACGTCGATACCTATCATAGGAGTTGGGCTGAGGGGACGAGGCCTTCTCCCATTGGGCCGAGGGGCCCTTCGGGCCCCTCGACCCAGTGGGGGGGGGGGGGGGCGGGTACGTTCCCCCCCTGGTTGCGCCCCTGGTCATGATGCACGTGCGCAAGAGTACTCTGGTACCACCAGCATTAAACACTTACGTCTGCCTGTTAGTTTCCACACTAGTGCTAACCCGTCCGCTCCGCTGGACGATTAGCTGGCATCTCCGGGATGGAGGTATCCGCACCAATTCAGCACGTTAATTAACTGGACTGGAACTGGAACTGCATAGGACATAATTACCTATTACCCGTCAAGGGATCACCGCCCCACCACCTCCGGTGCGTCGGTGACTTGTCCCATCTCCCACATATGTCCTATGCATAGCTAGCAGGCATCTCCAGAATGGAGGTATCCGCACCAATTCAGCACGTGAATTAACTGGGACTTCTAAACTGAATAAACTGAACGGTGCCGGAGAGACAGACAGATAGACAGACGCTTATCAAATAGTAATATAGATACCTAGGGAGGGGCGGATCCAGGGAGTGGGGGGGGGGGGGGGGGGTGGCAAGGGGCCATCAGGGGCGTAGGAACTATGTTCAAGTTGGGTGGGGGGGGGGGGGGGGGGGGGGGGCAGGAGGCATTCTGAAGTCGATTCTTTCCATGCACCGCCCATAGGAGTAATGTTAAAATCCAAAATGTGGGGGGGGGGGGGGGGGGGGGGGGGGCTGGGGGGGCTGCCTCCGGCTCCTACGTCTATGGGGGCCATTCCCCCAAAGTTCCTGAAACCATGATTTCCCCCCCCCCCACCCCCCCCCCCCCCCAACGGCCGGACGTTCAGTGACGGACGGCTGAACGCCCCACCCCCCCACACTCGGTCTCAATAACTTATCGCTAACGGCTGACTGCACCCCCCTCGGTCAACAACCTTTCACTGACAGAAAAGGTTGCATTCTACGACAGATCGACCAAAAAAATCAAGTTCACACCACCACATTTTGTATTTTGACGAAATGTTGTCTATATAATTCTCTTGTGCCCTGAAGTCTATTGTGGCATCGCCAGACCCTTAAGGTCAACGGTTCTCGAGATATGGCCTCGGGCATTTTTGCAAGGTCACGCAGCAGGGTAATCTTTGGAGGCCTGTGACTCCAAAACCACTGAACATAATGCATCATATATACATATCGTCGTGCCCTCAATGAACTGGGCAACATTTTGATTATCTCTGATTTTCAAAGTTTTAAGTTGAATTTTTGGATGAGGTAACATTTGTTTTATTGTTTGTGCCTATCCCCTTCCCCGTCAAAAATGACAATTGTTTTGGTTTCATATTAAAGGTTCACTATTTATCTCATGATATGAATTAAAACAAAACAGGTAATATTTCTAAAAATATGTTACTTAATTTTTGAATACTTCAGTTTTTTGCCAATACAACATTTTAAGGGCATTTGCAGTAGAATATCGCCACTTGCACTGCATTTTAGGGTTTCGGGGGGACGTGATCTGGATCCGCGGAAAGACATGATGTGGAGTGGGTGATATACATTAACCCTCCCCCTGTTGGACAAAATCACTACGTGTTCGGGTAGGAAGAGGGGGGGGGGGGGGGGGGGGGGGGGGGGGGGTACGACCCCTTAACGTTTCGCTCCTAATTGAGCTAGAGCTTCGATTAAAACACGAGCGTGTTGCTTGTGACGATAAAAAGCCGCTGATACACAATTTGAAGGTCTCGACTCTCGAGTCATTATGTGATCTCTGAGGTCTCTGAGGTCAAGTTGTCATCAAAAAAATGAATGCGTATACATTGATTTTAAGCGAGCTAGAATCGTAAATAGGCATATCATAATGCTTAATGGGTGCCAAATTTGCAATCAGCGTCACAAAATGTCCTAGAAACTGCCATATTCCAAAATGTCATGCCAGGTCATCTGAGGTCAGTGATCTCGGTTGACCTGTGGAAGCGCATGACCCCAGTGGAGCATATAATTATGTAAAATGGATCCCAGATTTTACACGTAACGTTTCCTTAACGACCCCTTAACGTTTCGCTCCTAATTGAGCTAGAGCTTCGTATTAAAACACGAGCGTGTTGCTTGTGACGATAAAAAGCCGCTGATACACAATTTGAAGGTCTCGACTCTCGAGTCATTATGTGATCTCTGAGGTCTCTGAGGTCAAGTTGTCATCAAAAAAATGAATGCGTATACATTGATTTTAAGCGAGCTAGAATCGTAAATAGGCATATCATAATGCTTAATGGGTGCCAAATTTGCAATCAGCGTCACAAAATGTCCTAGAAACTGCCATATTCCAAAAATGTCATGCCAGGTCATCTGAGGGTCAGTGATCTCGGTTGACCATACATTTGAACATTTGTGAAGTGCAGGATTATAAAACAAAATGTGCAAAGATTCATACAATCTTTGATAAAACTGTTCTAAAAGCAATAACTGTCCACGTAACACTAATTACGTACAAACATTAGCGTGTAAGATAGCCAAGAATATCGAAACGGCAACAAAAACACCCGACCATTTCTATGACAATTTTCTGCACAAAATACACGAAGTTATAGACAAAAGTCCATATCACCCCGTCGCACTTACCACCAGCTTGGCGTTCATTGTGAAGCTCTCTGTGCGGCGGCGGCGGCGGCGGCGGCGGGGACGCTGAGTGTGCTGTGCTTTGAGCTACGGCAGCTTATATTGGTGAGAGCTGCGACGGCCTAGAAAAGGCTGGGCGGCGCCGGCGGACGGGTGCCGTACTGCCTCCAGCGATAAACACTGGTGTTGGTCGCAGGAGGCTGAACTTTGAGAACGTCATTATTTTCTGAGTTCTGATTTAGTCGGAGTTGGAAATTTATAGACTTTCCGGTAAAAAAATGATAGCATCAGACAACATGTTCTTAACTAATTTTTCTGTCACAGTTTATCAATGCCATAACTCATATGATTTTGGTGTAGGTAGACGGCCAATGTATTTTTGGCGTTTTAAACGCCAAAAATCACAAAGTAAATTCATCACAAAGTAAATTGCCAATCTTAAAGGGGATAGTTCACCTTTAACATGGGGGTTTGAACTGAGATAGCAGATTTGTAGAGCAGATCGAAACATGGGTTGTGTGAAAGAATTACCTCCCTGCTTAAGTGTAAAGTAATTTCGATACAGGACTAATTTCATTTGCCATTTTCCGAAGTTTCGGGTCCGCGAAACTTCGTCGGTAGTTTGATGTCATACCCGCTGACGTCATAATTGCGTCATACGCAGATGCATACGTCATATGCCGCAAACTAGCCGTAACCATTGTCTTTAGTAAACAGTATCGATTGTGATTACCATCGGGACAGTCCAGTGGATTGAGTTAGTATTTGTATTTAAAAGATAAGTTACCTTGATTTTTAACGGCTTGTAACCGAATTCAACAATTCCAAAACTGAAGACACGAGAGGTTTTCGCCATAATTGTATTCATTGGCACATCCACAAATTATCCACCATTAAACGGAGGACCCAGCGTCCCAGCATCACAAGAATATATACTCAACACCAGTGTTCGTCACGGGCCCACCAACCCCCAGCCCGGCCCGGCCCAGGCCCATGAACAGCAAGCCCAAGCCCGGACCAGGCCCGGTCAAATTTATAATATTGAGGCTCTGGCCCGGTCCAGCCCGTTTATATTAAGCATATTCACATTTTCACAAAATTTGCAATCACTATCCTAGCATATTTACTTGTATACTATAAATGTGAAACAATGAACCAACTATGCTAACCAAAAACAAACAAAAAGCCACAGTCACAGCAACTGTGTGTTGCTGTGGAAGTGAACTGCTGGTTGAAATATTTTTCAGCTCTAACCTGAGCTTCAAAATTCTCAGCCCAGGCCCGTCCAGAGCCCAGGGATTTCCTTTAAGTTGAGGCCCAGCCCAGGCCCGGCCCTTGGCCCATAGAGCCAGCCCAGCCCGTGACGAACTCTGCTCAACACCAACAAAATTAGCTACACACATAGATAATACAAAATAGGTTCCAGCATTTGCGTCAATCTTCTCAATAGCTCCACTGTAAGATGATGATGATTGGGGTTTTTGGGTGATATAGCTCCACTTCAGTTGATCATGGAATACTGCACTAATTACAAGCGAACTCTTCCCTCGTTCTTCTTGAAATATAAAAGCACAATCGACCACAAATTAGCTCTGAGTATTTTTTACGATGCCAGTATTTCTGCGATAGGTTTTCTACCACTTAAAACTGAAACAATCAGACAGAGACTCGCTCCGTTCTACTAATTCCACAACGGTTGTTTACGTTACAAGCAGCCTGCGTATATATGCCTCAAGACCGCCATTATTGTGTGTAATAGCTTCCATATCCAAGCTACCATATGCAGGACGTCATACATTGTCATAAAGTTTTTTAAGGTCATGAAGGAGAAAAGAGAAACATGTCTATTTCTCGACGGATATTCATCTATCGTCCAAACAAATGTCATATTTTTTTAGCACAAAATACCCCGTATAGCCAACTTGTAAGACATTTTTCAAGGTGACCTATTGCCTTTAAGGTCGCTGTCCACTGAACACATAGGCGTAGGAACGGGGGATCCGTGGGGGCCATGACCCCCACTTTTCAGGCGGCGGGGGGGGGGGGGGGGCAGCAATGTTAATTGCCCCCCACTTTTGAACGTTTCTTCTTCTTCAATCACTGATATTGGTTCGATATGAATGCTTTAAAGTTCCGAAAATAATGATGAATTCACAACCCCGCAATACCAATAGGTCATAACCCATAAGCGTAGGAACCAGGGGCCGGGGAGGCCAAGGCCCTACTTTTTAGGCTGGGATCCAACAATATTAACTGCTCCCTACTTTTGAGCGATTTGTAATTCTTCAATCACTGATATTGGTTCGATATGAATGCCATAAAGTTGGCATAATAATGATTAATTCACAACTTCACAATCATAGGCGTAGGAACGGGGGCTGGGGAGCCACATGGGCTCCCACTTTGAGGCTGGGGGAGGGGGTGGGGGGGGGGGGGGGGCAGTAATGATAACTGCCCCTTCACATACCAGACTTGTCAATGATTCATATTTGTCATGAGTCAATTCACAGCGATTCACGAACCATAATGAATGATTCAATCATGATTCAATCACTCAACATTACCACAATGAATGATTCAATCATGATTCAATCACTCAACATTACCATAATGAATGACTCAATCATGATTCAATCACTCAACATTACCATAATGAATGATTCAATCATGATTCAATCACTCAACATTAAAGGGAAGTGTCGACTCCTTTGTCTAACTCCTTTGATTTTGAATGTGCGACTCAAGATTTTATGAGCGTGATATGGTCATGCTCTACCTGTGTGCCAATTTGCATGCACATCAGAATAGTCTGCTGTTTGACCTTAAACATATGACCTGCTCTAACTCCTTTTATTTGAAATGTGCGACTCTAAGATTTTACCAGAATGATCACTAGGTCGTGATTTATCTGTGTGCCAATTTTGAAGCCAATCCAAATAGTCTGCGAATGTATTTCCGAATGTGAATGTGAATGTGAGCCAATTGGACACGCGTGTTGTTTATTTTGATTATAAAATTATATTTATGATATTTATTATAATTGCAAATTCCAAGTTCCAAAAGCATTAATGACTTTACGTTTCACTTTTTTAAGCGAATAGAACATTTATTTTGATTTTGCATTAGGTATTATTTTTTTATAAAGCATGATGTGGAATAAAGCGGCGCCGATGCGACAGTGATATTTGGGACATGCGGAGGTCATGCAAATGTTTGTTTATGATTTAGTTTTTGATATGGTATAACCTAGAAATTAGGAAAAGGTGGGTACCTTTTGATAATTTTTCGTGTGAAAAAGGTGTGCGTGTACTGTGTGGTTTATGAACCGAAGTATGAGTTAGTTACCTTTTCTAAGTATTTAGGTACCTACCCCTAACCCTACCAGTTCCAAGGTATTCACCTAGTTAGGGCTGATTGAACAGTGGCTTTGTGCCCACTGGAGTTGGACACAAAGCCTCGCTTTCTTTACGCATATATGAATTACAGGCTACAGCTCAGGACACAGAGCTCATATAATTGGCCATTAAGTGCCTGGTTCGTCCACAGGGCACAGGTGAATGCTGGGCCGCTGGCATATTTTGTGGACAGTTTATGCTGTTCGACCAAACAAGAATGATTCTTTGAGCAATGAATGATTCAATCAGCCTATTTTCTCTGTATGAATGATTCAATCAGTGACTCACAACAGGTTTGCGCATGAGGTGAATCGATTAATGAGTCATTCATTTGAAATAAGAATGATTCAATCAAAAGTAGTCGATTCACATTGAATCATTGACAAGTCTGTCACATACACACACTTTTGAGCGATTTATCCCTCGTCGATCACTGATATTGGTTTGAGATGAATGCCTTGAAGTTGGGACAATAACTATTTCACGACCTCGCGTAGGGAAGAAGGCGGGGGCCATATGCCCCACTTTTTAGCCTGTGGGGGGGGGGGGCAACAATGATAACTGGCCCCTCACATTTCAGCGATTTTACCCTCTTTGATCGCTGATATTGGTTCCAGATGAATGCCTTAAATGCTGAAGCTGGGGAATAACGATGAATTTATAACCCGCAATGCCATAACCCATAAGCATACCCAATAACCGGAGGGGGGAGGCCAGGGCCCCATGTTTTAGGTCGAGGGAGCCACCAATGTTAACTGCATCCCCACTTTTGAGCGATTTCTCCCTCTTCGATCGCTGATGTTGGCTCGGCATAAGTGCCTTAACCCGGCAGTCACTGGGGTATATTCTGTAACACGACTGGGGTATATTCTGTAACACAACTCACTAGGTCTTTGTCTTTGTCTTTGTCTTTGGGTTTATGTAAAAACCCAAATGTCTTTGGGTTTAGCCCCCCCCCCTGGTATCTTCAGAACCAATGATCGCAGCGGGACGAGCAAGGCGGCATTCAAAAACGTTCAATGAGATAAGCCTAGACAATACTTGCCATCCATGGCCTTCGATTGCGCCTATAATCACCCAAATTACTGTCAAAGGTATGATACATATCCCACATGAGCTAAAGTGAGATTGTTGGAAAAGATCAAGATCAGGTCAGGTCACAAAAGGTCACTACACACAAAATGTCTACGAAAGTCATGCAGCACATGTTTAATGGATGCTTTTACGCGTAGAATTCGATAGTGGTAGTCATTTTACCAACTGACTCTATTTACGTGAAATTAGTGTCAAGTTCAGGTCAAGTTCAGGTCACTGAAGGTCAAAATTTGAAATTTATAAATCGAACTGAAAAAGCATGTTTCTATATCAGTTTCATCTAAAAAAAAACAGTGTTGGCATTTATTTGTCTGTATCCGGTCAATAAAAGCCTAAAAAACTCAATTTCAAAATATGACCTCATTATTTACCCATACTTTATATGCCATGACAGTCAAAAAAGATGATATCATTTTGAAATTTGGTATGGTAGTTGCCCATGTCGTTATCTGACATGTTTTACGGTTTTTTCAATATCTTTGAAAAATGTGATTTTGTGAGCATTTTTTCCAAAAAAAGTTTTATTTTTTTTATTTTTGGGGTCAAAAACCATTTTATTTTAAATTTAGAGATAGCTGGGTTGCAGCCCTTGCAATTTTCTACCTTTTAACATTTTTCGATTGCATTTTGCTCAAATTCGGTATTTGTACGGTCTGGCAAAGTTTAGCCGATTTTGGTGTCAAAATCGTGTTTAGTGACGTCACTAAATTCACTATATCTAAAAAAAAACCCGACCAAATTTTATTTTTTATCTCCAAAGGTGTAAAAATGATGCCCGGATGGGTACTGAAAGTTTGGCCTCGATATCTTCATTAGTTATTGAGATATTCCTAATATTCCTAAGGGGGGGGGGGGGGGGGGGGGGGCTAAAAAAGCCCCCCCCCCAGTGACTCGCGGGTCAACACCTGGTGGGGAGGGGGGTTATTCCCCCTTCCCCCCTTGAGGTGTTTCGAGAATAGCGGGAAAACGGCGGCACGCATCGCCGCCAAATTTGGCACAGTTGTTTGGGCATCAATTACACATAATATTTACAATTACGTAATTACATTTCATAAACACAGACTCGCACATGTATTATAGATTGCGAGAAATGGCGCAAATTTCGAAAGTGGCGCATATTCTTATGACATTGTGTGTTTCGAAAGAAGAAAATAATTGAACTGTAAAAGTTCGGAACTTATGATAAAATAATTATTTATAAAGTTAATAAGTACAAATGCAATGCTTTTCTCATCGTTTCTTACACAACTAGCATAATATCGTCCGTGGGGAAGTGTTGGTTTGCTGGTTCAGTAACGCTGCTTTTAACACATGCTTCCTTATGCAGCTAGTTGACGCAGCTCTGAATTTTTCGACACAGCACTGCATGACCAATTATATTCGGCAGGAGAAACTTTACAACCAAACGGAGTATGCTGCAGGGATGTAGGAACGTCACGAAAAGTGCGTGTTGGGAGGGGGGGGGGGGAGGGAGTGAAACTTTGATCTCGTTAAGAGAAACCCAACCCCCTATAGAATATTTCTTTGCAGATTTGGGCTCTTCTCGTCGGGGCTCTTTTGCAAGATATTTGTTTCTCTCTCAACAAGCAAAATCAAATATTTTAGAATAAACAATGACAACAAAATGAGCGGCCATGCCCCCCCCCCCCGCTGTCCTACGCCTATGGTATGCTGTAAGAGATTCTCGACATGGCCTTCCAAACTGCTATTCTCAGTTAAAAATCCCATTATGAAAGTCGCTAGTTTTCTTTCAGGGCCTTCCTAGGCTTTAGTGGCATATGTCGGTCTGGGGCCTTTGCCATCCCTGATAGGGCCCTTACCTATTGTCGCGCTGTTTTTTATATATATTTTTTATCGGAAGGGCTCCCTCTTATGCTTTCATAGAAGACCAAAATTATATGTTTACCCACAAGCCAGCGAGCCGGGGACCGTCCTCAGTCTTTGGGGACGATAAACTTCGCCACTAAATTCTGCCAATGATTGGAATTACGCGATCGGATGGTATGGTCAGGGCCCGCGCAACAAGCTTAGCTTAGCGTGGGTCCTGATCTCGGAAATCCATCCCATTAAAACATTCGGATTACATTTATCAAAAACTATAGATTGGGGGGTCAGCTTCTCGCCCCCCCTGCCCCTCTTGCGGCGGTCCGCGGGATTAGGGTGGAAAACAGTGTTCGTCACGGGCCCACCAACCCCTAGCCCGGCCCGACCCGGGCCCATGGACACCAAGCCCAGGCCCAGACCAGGCCCGGTCAAATTCATAATATTGAGGCCCAGGCCCGGTCCGGCCCGTTCAGATTAAGTATATCATTATTTTAACAAAATTTACAATCATTATCCTAGCATATTTACTTGTATACTATACATGTGAAACAATGAACCAACTACGCTAACCAAAAAGCAAAAAGCCACAGCCACAGCAACAGCGTGTTGCTGTGGAAGGGAACTGATGGTTACAATATTTTAAAGATCTGACCTGAGCTTGCGCGCATTACTTCAAAATTATCAGCCCAGGCCCGTCCAGAGCCCGGTGATTTCCTTAAAGTTGAGGCCCGGCCCACACACACAAACACACACACAAACACACACACAAACACACACAAACACACACACACACACACACACACACACACACACACACACACACACACACACACACATACACACACACACACACACACACACACACACACACACACACACACACACAGACACACACACACACACACACACACACAAACACACACACACACACACACACACACACACACACGCACACACACACACACACACACACACACACACACACACACACACACACACACACACACACACACACACACACACACACACACACACACACATACACACACACACATACACACACACACACACACACACACACACACACACACACACACACACACACACACACACACACACACACACACATGCGCACGCGTAAATATCGGAATCTGAACTGCCTGATGGAAATGTGCAGATGGATGTGGTGTTGCTGTACTGTTGAAATGCTGATCTTGTTATTGGTTGTGTTTTGGAGGGTTGACAGTATGATTTGATCTCTGTGGTATATCAACAATATTTTTTTTTTATTAAAAAAGACGGCTGACCCAAACTGGGCATATTTACACCAGCAGCCCATAATTGTTTACAACTAGCAGAGCTTAACCTTTATATTTCCATAACTCGTAAACTTCAATAACCAATTACCATGCCCTTTAAATGTGATCGTCTGTGACCCCTCCGAGGTACGGTGCGTGGCTCGCCTCCTATGCAGAGCGTGTCGTGAGAAATCACTGACATTTTCCTTTCCTCGCGGGAGACGAATGTTACGTCACGACGCGCGGCTGACGTCACGCGCGGCTGACGTGCACGCGCGGCTGACGTGTGCGCTGAGTATATACAGCATAAACAGACCGCGGAAACCCGTACCAATATTTCTGTCAATATCTGTTTGACGTCTGTTGCTAAAAATATAAGTGGTTTGAAAGTAGTTCACGGGTAGATCGTATTCCCTCTTTGTTTTTAGAGAGGATTAAATATCACTGAAGAAGATTCTTTCTTCTGTGTTATTTCTCCTACGGGGCATTCCACGACAAATCGACTGAGGAGTGGTACGCTCATGTCACTGACTTAACCCGCGCGGCGCTGGGGGGGTAAATTTTACCCCCCCTCCCGGATTTTCTCCATAACTTAAAAACTATGACAGATATCGAAATGAAACTTTCGGTACCTTATGGTACATCAATTCTACATCTTGTGTTACAATTTTTTTTTGAAATTCGTGAAAATTTTGAAGAGATAATGACGTTTTAGTGACGTCATGTCATGTCATTTCTGGTGAGAAAACGTTAAATGTTTGACAAATCGTAGAAAATAGCGTGTTGATGCAAATCGCAAAAAAAGGCGTCAAAAGAAAGCAAATAACATTGTATTTAACATGGCTATCTCAGATGTTCAAAACTTTGGGTTTTTGACCCCCAAAAATGCAAAAAACTGATTTTTGGGGAAGAATTTCCACAAAAGTTTTTTGTTTGAAGATTTTTAAAAAACCGGAAGATATATTAGAGAACCGAGTATGAACGATGTTCAAACCAAATTTCAAAGCAATTTCTTTATTTTTGACTGACTTATGGCTCTCTAAGAATAAGTAACTCATGACGTCATTTTTTTAAATTGCGTTTTTTGGCTTTTACTGACCAGATACAGACAAACAAATGCCACCACTGTATTTCGAAGACAAAACTGTTCTAGAAACATGCAATGTTTATTTAGATTAATCAATTTCAAATTTTGACCTTATTGTGACCTGACCTTGACCTGAGGGCGATTATATGGTGTCAAGCTGTGAAAATGGCTGCTTCTATCGAATTATACGTGTAAAATAACCCATACAACATGTGTCGCATGGCTTTCGTAGACCTGTGACCTTTTGTGACCTGACCTTGACCTTGACCTTTGCTTAAAATTTCACTTTTACTTATGCGGGAGATGCATTATACATTTGGGAGCACTTTGTGAGATAATAGTTGCAATACAAGGCTTTGGATGGAAAGTATAGCCCAAAAACCCAAATACTTACATTTTGACACTTGACCTGACCGTGACCTGACATGTGACCTTATGTTAATATTTTCGGGCATGCGTTAGATTCTTCTAACTGAGAGCTTTCGATCCCCGCCTTGCGCATCTCGCTGCGGTTATTGGTTCGGAAGATACGAGGGGGGGGGGGGGGGTAAAATTTACCCCCCCAGCGCCGCACGTTCGGATGGAGACCCCAGCGCCGCGCGGGTTAACACGCGCACTGTTGATTTCCGCACCCATCCGGTTGTCCATGAATAGCGGAGAAATGGTTGCGCGCAGCGCCGTCAAATTTGTCACAGCTGTTTGGACATTAATTACCCACATGGTGTAAAATTGTTTACCTCGGGTCATCTCATGTCAGTTTAACAGGTTACTTCAAGTGACCTTAACTCCAAAACATGTTTGTGGTCGTGCCAAAGTCACAGTGTTTGTCCGAGAAATTTGAAACTTGCAGGATTTTATAAGGTCATAAGTACCTACAATTCTTTTATCCCAACTTTGTGTATTGATGACCTAAGGTCAGGTCACTTCCGTGACCTCCCCATTATAAGTAAATGGTAAAATGTTCAAATGCCTCCTATTCAGAGAACATGCATTTTATCAGGTCAATTATTTCAGAATCATGCTATTTTAGCTCATTCTGGATGACCCATGTGCAGTTGTTTCTCAGTGACCTCTGCCAGGTCAGCTGAGGTCATCTAAGATCACCAACACTTTTTGCCAATAACTATTGATATAATACGTGCGAATGACACCCTGGTGCTGTGTTTGGCTCGTCGAGTCGCATCGACCCATATGCAACATGACCTACCTGGGTCACCAAATGACCTTGACATGAGGTCAAATTTTGAAGTTGACCTAACCAGGTCACCATTATTATGTTTCAAAGCGCCTTGACGAGAACAACACGACGGTGTTACAATCACTGCTATATGGTCAACTA
>JAXIVJ010014040.1:0-20000 GCA_036785665.1 Chirona hameri | reverse complement strand
ATAGCCATGTTGTTGGATTTGCATTGCAATTTAGTAGGGTAGCAGTTAAAACAAACACATATGTCTAATCAAAAAGGAATTCGAGCTTGGTCTTGACAATTGTAACGAATAAACCCCACGTGTATTTGAATAGGGGTCTAAAGCCGATGCCGTCACCTCTCTTTACCAAATGGAGATGATAGTCGACTTGTTTTAAGGTTAGACTTGGAGATATTTGCGTGTTTCAAATGGTTTGGTAATTGGTTTGTTTTTTATTCAAAGCGCCAAAATTGTCTCGAAATAATTGTGCCATACTTTGGCAGCGTAAAGGATTTCTGTGTAGCTCTTTAGAGCTCAATATGACGTCATCAACCCAAATATTAAACCTGATTTAAAATAAATGACATTGAGCACTCTTTGCAAGAAACAAATGTCATATTCGTGTTCGGCAGGAATTACTCCATATTTTGCACCACAAGTGGCGTACATTTGACAACTTTTGGGAAGGTGGGAGTGTCCCTTTAATTAACGTGCTGAATTGGTGCGGATACCTCCATCCCGGAGACGCCTGCTAATCGTCCAGCGGAGCGGACGGGTTAGCACTAAGTATGTCCTACGCAGCCCCCTCCGAAGTTAGTTGGCAGCACTACACAGCACTACTCTTGGGCGTGACTTTCCTACTAGCCACATGCACACGTGCACACATGCACACGTGCACACGTTCACACATGCACACGTGCACACGTTCACCCATGCACACGTGCACATACATATTCATATACATATACATATACACATGGGTGAAACTTTGCATACTTTTGAGGTCTCACATGTGACCCCAATGCAAAATTTTGGGACCTCATGAGCCATTTTGGGACCTCAATAATGTCCAATGTCCAGGATATCCACAGTTCCACAGAAACGTTTTCAGTGTCGGTCACTGATTTTTACGCGATTTAGTCCTAAGGTCTAAGGTCAAAACCACTGGCGGATCCAGGGGGGGGGGGGCATCAGGGGCAAATGCACCCCCTCCCGCAGGAATCTGGGGGGGGGGGGCATTCAATACAAGTATGCCCCCCCCCCTGAGCGTTCCCAATTTATCGTAAAATCGTAAAAATTGTCTTTGCAGCAGTCAAAATCCAGCTATCCACAGTCAAAAACCGGAAAATTTCGCACCGCTTCGCACCATGGTACAACTCATGCAATTGCTTATACAAA
Organism: Chirona hameri; assembly: GCA_036785665.1. Taxonomy (NCBI): domain Eukaryota; kingdom Metazoa; phylum Arthropoda; class Thecostraca; order Balanomorpha; family Balanidae; genus Chirona; species Chirona hameri. The sequence goes on along the minus strand of JAXIVJ010014040.1, from coordinate 18,803 downwards.
TTTGCAAAATGGGAAAATGAAATATATTAAGTGTCTGGCAGAGGCTCTCCTTGGAGGTAATTGGTGGCACTGGTGGATCCGGGGGGGGGGGGGGGCATCAGGAGCAGATGCCCCCTCTTCCCCCACACAGGAATCTGGGAGGGGCATTCAATGCAAGTATGCCCCCCGGAGTGTTCCCTGCGCTGAACGTGAAAACTGAACTTAGGAGAAAACTTGATGAAAACGGAAGTTTTTTTTGCGAGTGATTTAATTTGAAGTTTGTAAGTATCCCTTTCTTGCAATGATAGACAAACAGCGCACCTGATGCAATTCAAGCAGCCCTGGTGATACTTAATCCGCGCCCCGTTGTAAGGGGGGGGGGGGGGGGGGCAGAATCTGCCTCCTCCCCCTCCCGGATTTTCTCAATAACTTGAAAACTATGATAGATATCAACGTCAAACGTTCAGTACCATATGCTGTATCCATTATACGTCTTCTCACCATATTACAATGAAATTTATGCATTATTTTGGGAGATAATGACGTTTTAATGACACCATGTCTTTAATGACGCCATGTCATTCAATTTTTGGTGAAAAAAACGATAAATGTTTGAACAATCGCAGAAAATAGAATGGTGAAGCAAATTACAAATAAAAACGTCACAAGAAAGGAAATGACATGCTCTTTAAAATGGTTATCTCGGATTTTCGATTTTTTTCGACCCCAAAAATACAAAAATATACTTTTTTCGGGGAAGAAATCCACAAAATTAATTTTTGTGAATGTGAAAAGTTAATTTCTTAAGCTCGAATACCAAAATAAAGTGACCGGCCCAAATCCGCAGAGAAAAAATGGGTATACCTTTTTGCCACAAAAAGATGTACACATAGCCCGGATAAAACAAAAATCATGTAAATCTTGTGAATCATGTGAACCTACGTATATCCGCAGTCGGACCTTCGATTATGCCACCAGACTTTCAAAAGGGTCCCGCGCCCCGGGTATTCATCCGAACGGGGGGGGGGGCATATTCTGCCACCTCGTTATCTTCCGAACCAATAACCGCAGGGAGACGAGCAAGTAAGCAATCGAAATCTCTCAATGAGACGCACGTAAAACATACGTGAAATGTTCAAAATAAGTTCACATGTCAGGTCACGGTCATGTGAAATGTCAAAATCGAGGTATTTGGGTTGATTTGCTATACTTTCCATTTAAAGCCATATATTGCGAATATTATGGTACAAAATGCTCTCAGAGGCATAATACATCTTCTGCATAAGGAAAATTGAGATTATAGGCAAAGGTCAAGCCGTCAAGGGTAGGTCAGAAAATATAACTATTGGCAAAAGGTCTACGAAAGTCATGCGACGCATGTTTTATGGGTTGTTTTACATGTATAATTTGATAGAAGTAGCCAATTTTACACCCTGATCCCATATAATGGCCCTTAGGCGAATTTCAGGTCAAGGTCAGGTTGCATAAGGTCAAAATTTAAAATTGATTAATATAAATAAAAAGGTCATGTTTCTAGACCAGTTTTGTCTAATAAAATTACGTCATGAGTTAAACATACTTGGGAGCCATAAGTCAGTCAAAAATAAATATTTTATATTCAAATTTGGTGTGGGTATCGTTCATACTTGGTTATCCAATATATATCCCATTGTGTTATATCTTTGAAAATTTATATTTTGTGGGTTTTTTCCTAAACAAATCTTTAAAAATGCAAATCAGAGATAGCCATTTTGAAGAAAATGCCATTTTCTTTCATTTGATTTTTTGCAATTTTCTTTGAACTCGATTTTCTACGGGTTTCCGAATATTTATCGTTTTCCACCAAAAATGGCATGACCTGATGTCACTAAAACGTCATTATCTCCCAAACTACTGCGCGAATTTAAATGATATCAGTTGGGCAAACTACGGGGAGGCAATCTAAAAATGGATCGATAAAAATTAGGTTGTGACGACATCAACATGGGTGGATCATGCCCTTATAAGGAGATCCGATCTAAAAATGTATTGTTTTCCTGACATTCACACCTTCAAACCCCTAAAAAAATGCCCATCACCCCTGAATTATTTCCCGCTTGAAACTGCACGAATCGCGCCATCATATTTTCTTGTACTTGTATGATCAAATCTCTACTTTGGCAGATATGGCCAAAGTAAGGGTCGGCGATCTCAATTTCGGCACTCCAAGCAGCCTCAGCGATTACAATCTGTATGCGCCACCGACTTCACGATTTAAATTGGATTAGCCGGCTGACGACCGATCTAAAAATGCATTTCAGACTGTGATCGTTGCGTCGCGGGATCAATATTTAGCTCGTCATTTAATGTTGAATAAGAGCAATTGCGGAATCTGGTCACATTTATTATTCCGATATATTGATGGACATGTTCTCCAACACTTTTTAACTTCCGAGTATGCGTATGTTGCTCCGAATTGAACTAATGGCATAGGCTTCACAGTATGATAATGCATATATGCCCAAATATGGGCATAATAAAATCTAAAAAATATTGATCTATTTTTGATCGCCGCTGTAGTTTGCCCAACTGACATGTTGAGAGAAGACGTAAAATGGAGGCAACATAAAGTAGGGAACGTTTCACGTCAATATCTATAATAGTTTTCAAGATATTGAGAAAATCTGAGAGGGGGCAGATTCTGTCCCCCCCAGGGCGCGGGTTCAGGAATAGGCATATTTGACCCGTTTAATTGACATATTGGATTGGCGCTCTTCTGGACCATGCCGCCCCTGTTACCGAGGAAATATGCCGCCCTCGGGCCTGAGGCCCCCTGCCTTAGAAAATCCTGGACCAGGATAACATATACCAATGAACTCTTTATCTCAGATTTCTAATATCCGTGACCTAAGGTCAGGTCAATTTTGTGACCGCCAACACGGTTTTATCAATAACTATCGACATAATGAAGATAGAGAAGAGAAAACGGTACCAATATCTTTGTCTCGTCGAGAAACGTCTCCCAATATGCAACATAACCAACTTGGGTCACCACTTGACCTTGACCTGAGGTCAAATTTCTCAGTTGACTTAACCCGGTCACCATGAATATGATTCGAAGCGCCTTGACAAGACACACGCGATGGCGTAAATATTATTGCTTTATCTTTATTAAGTAAAAGGTTATTTGGGGAAAACAGTTTTGAAAACAAAATCACCTTTTTGGCATTCGATGACCTCTGGAGCCTAAACTATTGACCTGAGCTAAAATCTGAGGACACCTATGAAGATTGCATTTTTCAATGACTTTCGATTGTTTTTCCCGTTTGCTGCTAACTATCATAGTTCCCGAGATATTTGGGGGTGTTCGAACCGAAGTCTTGAAAACTTGAAAATCTGACCCTTGATGACCTCTGGTGACCTCAATATTGACCTGAATAAAAAAAAAACGAAATACTTTCGAAAGAGCTTGTCTCGAGCTATCTAACGTCGTTTCCTGCTTGTCGCTACGTTGCGTGGTTTTCGAGATCATGGGGGGGGGGGGGGCGAAATCTGCCCCCCCCCCTCCAGGGCGTGTAATTATCAGAGGCCCTCCAGGGCGCGTGTTAACCTCCGAGTATGCGTATGTTGCTCCGAATTGGCCTAATGACATAGGCCTCACAGTTTGATACTGCATGTATGCCCAAATATGGGCATAACAAAATCTAAAAATGTATTGATCTATTTTTGATCGCCTCTGTAGTTTGCCCAACTGACATGTTGAGAGAAGACGTAAAATGGATGCAACATAAGGTAGGGAACGTTTCACGTCGATATCTATCATAGTTTTCAAGATATTGAGAAAATCCGGGAGGGGGCAGATTCTGCCCCCCCCCCCAGGGCGCGGGTTAATGAAGAGGCATATTTGACCCGTTTAATTGACATATTGGATTGGCGCCCCTCTGGATCATGCCGCCCCTGTTACCGAGGAAATATGCCGCCCTCGGGTCTGAATCTCCCTGCCTTAGAAAATCCCAGATCCGCCACTGGGATAGCATATACCAATCAACTCTGTACGTTAAAATCACAGATATACGGTGAGGGTCTACCAAGAGCTATGGAACCAACAGTCACATGGAAATTTTCCGGTGCAATACGTTATTTATGCTACACATTAGGGCCCCATTCGCTGGATCATATCACGGTTATGTTCAACAAAACTTTATGAAAAACAAAGCTTGGCTACACATGGCTGCGGTGCACTTGGCTACATCTCCGACAACGTTATGGTGCATGTCCCTACGTCATTGTAGAAACAACAATCATGCCATTTCATTTAGCGAGCGTTTGTAGATTAGTGCTTTTTCTTCTTTTTAAACCCTGTCAAGAAGGCAATTTTAAACTCCGCTTTGCAATCAGCATCGCTACACACATTTGGCCTAGGTGGAAAAAGCATTTTGAGCTCAAGAGTATATATATCGAAAATGAAATTAGAGAAAGTATGAAAGTTCGTTATCCATTTGATCCACGGTCCCTTTCTATTCATTCTTGAGTGAGCGTCCGTAGCGGTGGCCGTATATGTGGCCGGGATAGCCGTGGTGATAGTGGCCGGGGTAGCCGTGGCGGTAGTGGCCGCGGTAGCCGTAGCCGTATTGACGGAGTGAGCGGCCGTAGCGGTGGGGCCGTAACGCGTAGCAGCCGTAGCCGTAGCCGTCCCGGCCGTATTGACAGAAGCGTCGGTTCGGGTAGCCGCCCAAGGAAGACACGACCGCCACCAGGGCGGCCAAAAGGACCAGCTGAAAAACACGAGGCGGTTGGTCAAGGCGGTCTTTCGATATGCTCCCAAATCATCGTTCGTCTGCTTCCGAAAGTCTGATTTGCACGGAAAATAAGCGTTAAAAAATGCCTAAAGTACATATTTACATTTCCAGGGTCTGGTGTATGGAGATTATCTGCTCGAATTCATACATTTGAACATTTGTGAAGTGCAGGATTATAAAACAAAATGTGCAAAGATTCATACAATCTTTGATAAAATTGTTCTAAAAGCAATAACTGTCCACGCAACACTAAATACGTACACACATTAGCGTGTAAGCTAGCCAAGAATATCCAAACGGCAACAAAAACACCCGACCATTTCTATGACAATTTCTGCACAAAATACATGAAGTTATAGAAAAGTCCATATCACCCCGTCGCACTTACCACCAGCTTGGCGTTCATTGTGAAGCTGTGTGTGCGGCGGCGGCGGCGGCGGCGGAGGGGACGCTGAGTGTGCTGTGCTCTGATCTGCGCCAGCTTATATTGGTGAGAGCTGCGACGGCCTTGAAAAGGCTGGGCGGCGCCGGCGGACGGGTGTCACACTGCCTCCAGCGATAAACACTGGTGTTGGTCGCAGGAGGCTGAACTTTGAGAACGTCATTATCTTCTGAGTTCTTATTTAGTCGGAGTTGGAAATTTATAGACTTTCCGGTAAAAAAATGATAGCATCAGACAACATGTTTTTAACTAATGTTTCTGTCACAGTTTATCAATGCCATAACTCATATAATTTTGGTGTAGGTAGGCGGCCAATGTAGTTTTGCGTTTAAATTCATCACAAAGTAAATTGCCAATCTTAAAGGGGATAGTTCACCTTTAACATGGGGTTTTGAACTGAGATAGCAGATTTGTAGAGCAGATCGAAAAATGGGTTGAGAGAAAGAATTACCTCCCTGCGTTAAGTATAAAGTAATTTCGATACAGGACTAGTTTCATTTGTCATTTTCCGAAGTTTCGGGTCCGCGAAACTTCGTCGGTAGTTTGATGTCATACCCGCTGACGTCATAATTGCGTCATACGCAGATGCATACGTCATATGCCGCAAACTAGCCGTAACCATTGCCTTTAGTAAACAGTATCGATTGTGATTACCATCGGGACAGTCCAGTGGATTGAGTTAGTATTTGTATTTAAAAGATAAGTTACCTTGATTTTTAACGGCTTGTAACCGTGAGTTGAGTGTCGGGATCAGAGGCTCGAGAACTGAAAGCACAAAATTGTTGTATCAGCGTGTGCGGCCATGAGTTGAGCGCAACGAGTTTCAGGTAATTGTCTGCTGACCTGATAAATAATTGGTCCCCAAAATCATTTTTTTTTTCACACAGACCAGGTGTTTCATATATTTAATATTGATCGGAATGATCAATAACATGGCAATATGTATTTTTTATATAAACAATGGCCGCAATTACATATTCTAGCTTTCGTTTTTACAACATCTTCAATAGCTTGAAGGTGTTGTAAAAACGAAAGCTCAATTCTGTAATTTCGGCCATTGTTCATATACAAAATAAATTTGGCATGTTATTGATCATCCCAATCTATATGAATTTCATCATTATGGCAAGCACAACCATTTCATATATAAAAGTTGCATAGATTTGTTTCATGAAAATGCCTTTTTTATTGTCTTCTATAGAAATATAATGGAAATAAGGCAACTAATTTACAAGGAAAACATTAGAAGTAAGAATCAGAGATATTTATCAATTTTGCCTAAAATTAATTTATTAACCAGCTAGATAAACACTGGACCATGATGGCGCTATACTTTCACCTTTCCAATCAGTCTACGTGGGGACTGAACTTTAGAGTAGAATCAGTGTCGCTCTGTCGCCTGTCGCCAGTCGCCCCAGTCGCCCCAGTCGCCCCAGTCGCCCCAGTCGCCCCAGTCGCCCCAGTCGCCCCAGTCGCCCCAGTCATCCCAGTCATTCCGGTCGTTCCGGTCGTTTCGGTCGTTCCTGTCGTTCCGGTCGTTCCGGTCGTTCCGGTCGTTCCGGTCGTTCCGGTCGTTCCGGTCGTTCCGGTCGTTCCGGTCGTTCCGGTCGTTCAGGTCGTTCCGGTCGTTCCGGTCGTTCCGGTCGTTCCGGTCGTTCCGGTCGTTCCGGTCGTTCCGGTCGTTCCGGTCGTTCCGGTCGTTCCGGTCGTTCCGGTCGTTCCGGTTGTTCCGGTCGTTCCGGTCGTTCCGGTCGTTCCGGTCGTTCCGGTCGTTCCGGTCGTTCCGGTCGTTCCGGTCGTTCCGGTCGTTCCGGTCGTCCCGGTCGTCACAGTAGTCCCAGTCGCCCCAGTCGCCCCAGTCGCCCCAGTCGTCCCAGTCGCCCCAGTCGTCCCAGTCGTCCCAGTCGTCCCAGTCGTCCCAGTCGTCCCAGTCGTCCCAGTCGCCCCAGTCGCCCCAGTCGCCCCAGTCGCCCCAGTCGCCCCAGTCGCCCCAGTCACCCCAGTCGCCCCAGTCGCCCCCAGTCGCCCCCAGTCGCCCCAGTCGCCCCAGTCGCCCCAGTCGCCCAGTCGCCCTAGTCGCCCCAGTCGCCCCAGTCGCCCAGTCGTCCCAGTCGCCCCAGTCGCCCCAGTCGCCCCAGTCGCCCCAGTCGCCCCAGTCACCCCAGTCGCCCCAGTCGCCCCCAGTCGCCCCCAGTCGCCCCAGTCGCCCCAGTCGCTCCAGTCGCCCCAGTCGCCCCAGTCTCCCCAGTTGCCTGTCGCCTGTCGCCCCAGTCGCCCCAGTCGCCCCAGTCGCCCCAGTCGCCCCAGTGGCCCCAGTCGTCCCAGTCGCCCCAGTCGCCCCAGTCATCCCAGCCGCCCCAGTCGCTCCAGTCGCCCCAGTCGCCCCAGTCTCCCCAGTTGCCTGTCGCCTGTCGCCTGTCGCCTGTCGCCTGTCGCCTGTCGCCTGTCGCTTGTCGCCTGTCGCCTGTCGCCTGTCGCCTGTCGCCTGTCGCCTGTCGCTTGTCGCCTGTCACCTGTCGCCTGTCGCCTGTCGCCTGTCGCCTGTCGCCTGTCACCTGTCGCCTGTCGCCTGTCGCCTGTCACCTGTCGCCTGTCGCCTGTCGCCTGTCGCCTGTCGCCTGTCGCCTGTCGCCTGTCGCCTGTCGCCTGTCGCGCTGTCCCTGTCCCTGTCTTGAATATCGAGGTGACCAGACACCTTATGAGCGCCACATAGCCTGAGTAGCTGTGGCGCCCTAAAGCCCAAATCATCATCGTGACCAGACACCAAACAACCTACATCAGCGCCGCATTGTGCCACATCTGTGCGATTGGTCAATAACGCCGAAATCGATAAAGCTGCTTTCCCGTTGCCGTTGGCGATGCATTATGGTCACCATGCGATGGACTGTTTGGCATATTGAGATATGGTGGCAAGATTCGAGTTGTGTGCATGCTCAGATCAGGCAGCTCCTGATCCTGATCCTGATCATATGGAAGGTGTGTCAGTGTCTCGGTCGGGCAGAAATTCAACCAATTCCAAAACTGAAGACACGAGAGGTTTTCACCATAATTGTATTAATTGGTACATCCACAAATTATCCACCATTAAACGGAGGACCCAGCGTCCCAGCATCACAAGAATATATAATCAACACCAGTGTTCGTCACGGGCCCACCAACCCCCAGCCCGGCCCGGCCCAGGCCCATGCACAGCAAGCCCAGGCCCGGACCAGGCCCGGTCAAATGTATAATATTGAGGCCCAGGCCCGGTCCAGCCCGTTTAGATTAAGCATATGAATATTTTCACAAAATTTGCAACTCACTATCCTAGCATATTTACTTGTATACTATAAATGTGAAACAATGAACCAACTATGCTAACCAAAAACAAACAAAAAGCCACAGTCACAGCAACAGTGTGTTGCTGTGGAAGTGAACTGCTGGTTGAAATATTTTTCAGCTCTGAACTGAGCTTCAACATTCTCAGCCCAGGCCCGTCCATTTCCCAGGGATTTCCTTTAAGTTGAGGCCCAGCCCAGGCCCAGCCCAGGCCCGGCACATGGCCCATATGGCCAGCCCAGCCCGTGACGAACTCTGCTCAACACCAACAAAATTAGCTACACACCTATAATCAGCCAAAGTACTGTCAAAGGTATTATACATATTCCACATGAGCTAATAATACAAAATAGGTTCCAGCATTTGCGTCAATCTTCTCAATAGCTCCACTGTAAGATGATGATGATTGGGGGTTTTGGGTGATATAGCTCCACTGTAGTTGACCATGGAATACTGCACTAATTACAAGCGAACTCTTCCCTCGTTCTTCTTGAAATATAAAAGCACAATCGACCACAAATTAGCTCTGAGTATTTTTTACGATGCCAGTATTTCAGCGATAGGTTTATCTACCACTTAAAACTGAAACAATCAGACAGAAACTCGCTCCGTTCTACCAATTCCACAACGGTTGTTTACGTTACAAGCAGCCTGCGTATATATGCCTCAAGACCGCCATTATTGTGTGTAATAGCTTCCGTATCCAAGCTACCATATGCATGACGTCATACATTGTCATACAGTTTTTAAGGTCATGAAGGAGAAAAGAGAAACATGTCTATTTCTCGACGGATATCCATCTATCGTCCAAACAAATGTCATATTCGTTTTTTTAGCACAAAATACCAACTTATATAGCCAACGTATAGCCAACTTTTAAGACATTTTTCAAGGTGACCTATTGCCTTTAAGATCGCTGTCCACCGAACACATAGGCGTAGGAACGGGGGATCCGTGGGGGCCATGACCCCCACTTTTCAGGCGGCGGGGGGGGGGGGGGGCAGCAATGTTAATTGCCCCCCACTTTTGAACGTTTCTTCTTCTTCAATCACTGATATTGGTTCGATATGAATGCTTTAAAGTTCCGAAAATAATGATGAATTCACAACCCCGCAATACCAATAGGTCATAACCCATAAGCGTAGGAACCAGGGGCCGGGGAGGCCAAGGCCCTACTTTTTAGGCTGGGATCCAACAATATTAACTGCTCCCTACTTTTGAGCGATTTGTAATTCTTCAATCACTGATATTCGTTCGATATGAATGCCATAAAGTTGGCATAACAATGATTAATTCACAACATCACAATCATAGGCGTAGGAACGGGGGCTGGGGAGCCACATGGGCTCCCACTTTGAGGCTGGGGGAGGGGGGGGGGGGGGGGCAGTAATGATAACTGCCCCTTCACATACACACACTTTTGAGCGATTTATCCCTCGTCGATCACTGATATTGGTTTGAGATGAATGCCTTGAAGTTGGGACAATAACTATTTCACGACCTCGCGTAGGGAAGAAGGCGGGGGCCATATGCCCCACTTTTTAGCCTGGGGAGGGGGGGGGGGGGGGGGACAATGATAACTGGCCCCTCACATTTCAGCGATTTCACCCTCTTTGATCGCTGATATTGGTTCCAGATGAATGCCTTAAAGGCTGAAGCTGGGGAATAACGATGAATTTATAACCCGCAATGCCATAACCCATAAGCATACCAAATAACCGGAGGGGGGAGGCCAGGGCCCCATGTTTTAGGTCGAGGGAGCCACCAATGTTAACTGCATCCCACTGTTGAGCGATTTTTCCCTCTTCGATCGCTGATGTTGGTTCGGCGGTGCCTTAACCCGGCAGTCACTGGGGTATACTCTGTAACACGACTCACTGAGGGGGGGGGGGGGGGGGGGGGGGGTTTAGCCCCCCTGGTATCTTCAGAACCAATGATCGCAGCAGGACGCGCAAGGCGGCATTCAAAAGCGCTCAATGAGATAAGCCTAGACAATACTTGCCATCCATGGCCTTGGATTGCGCCTATAATCAGCCAAAGTACTGTCAAAGGTATTATACATATTCCACATGAGCTAAAGTGAGATTGTTGGAAAAGATCAAGGTCAGGTCAGGTCACAAAAGGTCACTACACACAAAGTATCTACGAAAGTCATGCAGCACATGTTTTATGGATGCTTTTACGCGTAGAATTCGATAGTGGTAGTCATTTTACCACCTGACTCTATTTACGTGAAGTTAGTGTCAAGTTCAGGTCAAGTTCAGGTCACTGAAGGTCAAAATTTGAAATTAATAAATCGAAATGAAAAAAGCATGTTTCTATATCAGTTTCATCTAAAAAAACAGTGCTGGCATTTATTTGTCTGTATCCGGTCAATAAAAGCCAAAAAACGCAATTTCAAAATATGACGTCATTATTTACCCATACTTTATATGCCATGACAGTCCAAAAAGACATCATTTTGAAATTTGGTATGGTAGTTGCCCATGTCGTTATCTGACATGTATTCTGTTTTTTTCAATATCTTTGAAAAATGTGATTTTGTGAGCTTTTTTTCAAAAAAAAGTTTTTTTTTTGACATTTCTGGGGTCAAAAACCATTTTATTTTAAATTTAGAGATAGCTGGGTTGTAGCCCTTGTAATTTTCTACCTTTTAACATTTTTCGATTGCATTTTGCTCAAATACGGTATTTGTACGGCCTGGCAAAGTTTAGCCGATTTTGGTGTCAAATTCGTGTTTAGTGACGTCACTAAATTCACTATATCTAAAAAATAAATCCGACGAAATTGTATTTATTTTTCTCTCAAAAGGTGCAAAAATGATGCTCGGATAGGTACTGAAAGTTTGGCGTCGATATCTGCATTAGTTATTGATATATTCCTAATATTCCTAAGGGGGGGGGGGGGGGGCTAAAAAAGTCCCCCCCCCCGTGACTCGCGGGTTAACACTCGCCCTGGTGGGGAGGGGGGTCATTCCCCCTTCCCCCTTGAGGTGTTTCGAGAATAATGGGAAAACGGCGGCACGCAGCGCCGCCAAATTTGGCACAGTTGTTTGGGCATCAATTACACATAATATTTACAAATACGTAATTACATTTCATAAACACAGACTCGCACATGTATTATAGATTGCGAGAAATGGCGCAAATTTCGAAAGTGGCGCATATTGTTATGACATTCTGTGTTTCGAAAGAAGAAAATAATTGAACTGTAAAAGTTCGGAACTTATGATAAAATAATTATTTATAAAGTTAATAAGTACAAATGCAATGATTTTCTCATCGTTGCTTACACAACTAGCATAATATCGTCCGTGGGGAAGTGTTTGTTTGTTGGTTCAGTAACGCTGCTTTTAACGCATGCTTCCTTATGCAGCTTGTTGACGCAGCGCTGAATTTTTCTACACAGCACTGCATGACAGGGCAAAACATCAATTATATTTGGCAGGAGAAACTTTAAAACCGAACAGAGTATGCTGCAGGGATGTAGGAACGTCACGAAAAGTGCGTGTTGGGAGGGGGGGGGGAGGGGGGAGTGAAACTTTGATCTCGTTAAGAGAAACCCAACCCCCTATAGAATATTTCTTTGCAGATTTGGGCTCTTCTCGTCGGGGCTCTTTTGCAAGATATTTGTTTCTCTCTCAACAAGCAAAATACAATATTTTAGAATAAGCAATGACAAAAAAATGAGCAGCCATGCCCCCCCCATGTTCCTACGCCTATGACATGCTGTAAGAGATTCTCGACATGGCCTTCCAAGCTGCTATTCTCAGTAAAAATCCCATTATGAAAGTCGCTGGTCTTCTTTCACGGCCTTCCTAGGGTTTAGTGGCATATGTCGGTCTGGGGCCTTTGCCATCCCTGATAGGGCCCTTACCTATTGTCGCGCTGTTTTTTGTATTTTTTTTTCTCGGAAGGGCTCCCTCTTATGATTTCATAGAAGACCAAAACTATATGTTTACCCACAAGCCAGCGAGCCGGGGACCGTCCTCCGTCTTTGGAGACGATAAACTTCGGCACTAAATTCTGCCAATGATTGGAATTACGTGATCGGATGGTATGGTCAGGGCCCGCGCAACAAGCTTAGCTTAGCGTGGGTCCTGATCTCGGAAATCCATCCCATTAAAACATTCGGATTACATTTATCTAAAACTATAGATTGGGGGGTCAGCTTCCCGCCCCCCCCCCCCCCCCCCTCCTGCCCTTCTTGCGGCGGTCCGCGGGATTAGGGTGGAAAGCAGTGTTCGTCACGGGCCCACCAACGCCCCGACCCGGGCCCATGGACACCAAGCCCAGGCCCAGACCAGGCCCGGTCAAATTCATAATATTGAGGCCCAGGCCTGGTCCGGCCCGTTCAGATTAAATATATCATTATTTTAACAAAATTTACAATCATTATCCTAGCATATTTACTTGTATCTGAACATATTTTAACATATTATTAGCATATTTACTTGTTATATGGACACCTTCTACCCAAAGCTGGCCGAATACTTCATTTCACATCGACAAATTCGGCCATTACTTTTACCATTCTAAGGCCCGCCAGATAACGGGTGCGTTTTACCCTCTTCTTTTTGCCAGGGGTCAACTGCGCCCTCACCCCCGGGCCTCGAATCTGTCACACCTGTAGATGACATGTAGATGACAAAAAATCCAGCTTTGTTTGCGACAGACATTGAATAGTGCAGACCCTACCGCTGGTCAATGTCGATTTTCGCTAAGCAAAGCAAGCAATAATCGCCTCTAGTTATACAAATTAATGACACACATCTGGACAGTGATTTACTGATCATTATAAATGGATGTTTGTTCATCGCCAGAGCACACGTGAAAATCATTGCATGAAGTCTATTATTGGTTAAGACGAAATCGGTAAAATACGTCACCCAGCTGAAAATGTGGGATAATAAGCCGACTAAAATCTGGGGGGCAAAATGACCCTTTTGCCCTCCAGTATTTTCGACTGGGGGCTTTTGGGTACCCTGTCGCCGCAATCCGTCGCCCCTGCTCTGCACATCCCAACATCATCAGTATGACCAAGTACGGCTGCAACAGCATTATCATCCAACATCGTACATTTCCCGACGAAAGTGATAACAGTAAGGTTTGTGGGACGAATGTTTCGTAGGCATTTGATGGCCTACAAAAGGTCACGGACATGAATCGTGAATGTTTGAGGGACGGGACTTTGGTGGGAACCTTTGCTACGCTACTACCACCGTCCAAAACTGACTGAAGGGTACCATGTTTAGTGTTTACCCGGTGTAAAACCAGCCATTAAACATGAAGACTGCTGACGCAAACTGGGCATATTTACACCAGCAGCACATACTTGTTTACAGCCAGCAGAGCTTAACCTTTATATTTCCATAACTCGTAAGCTTAAATAACCTTTCAATTACCATGCCCTTTAAATGTGATCGTCTGTGACCCCTTCGAGGTACGGTGCGTGGCTAGCCTCCTATGCAGAGCGTGTCGTGAGAAATCACTGACATTTTCCTTGCCTCGCGGGAGACGAATGCTACGTCACGCGCGGCTGACGTCACGCGCGGCTGACGTGCACGCGCGGCTGACGTCTGCGCTGAGTATATACAGCATAAACAGACCGCGGAAACCCGTACCTATATTTCTGTCAATATCTGTTTGACGTCTGTTGCTAAAAATATAAGTGGTTTGAATGTAGTTCACAGGTAGTTTGTATTCCCTCCTCGTTTTCAGAGAGGATTAAATATCACTGAAAAGATTCTTTGTTCTGTGTTATTTCTCATACGGGGCATTCCACGACAAATCGACTGAGGAGTGGTATGCTCATGACACCGATATTGACTTCGGGGGTTGATTTCCGCACCCATCCGGTTTTTCATGAATAGCGGACAAATGGCGGAAGAATAGCGGAAGAATCTGCGCGCCGCCAAATTTGGCACAGCTGTTTGGGGATTAATTACCCACATGGTGTGAAATTCTCCGGTCATCTCAGGTCAGGTCAAAAGGTTACGTCAAGTGACCTTAACTCCAAAACATGTTTGTGGTCGTGCCAAAGTCAGTGTTTGTCCGATACATTTTAAACTTGCAGTATTTCATAAGGTCATAAGTACCTACAATTATTTGGTCTCAAATTTGTGTATTGGTGACCTAAGGTCAGGTCACTTCCGTGACCTCCCCATTATAAATAAATGGGAAAATGTTCAAATGCTTCCTATTCAGAGAACATGCATTTTATCAGGTCAATTCTTTCAGAATCATGCTATTTTATCTCATTCTGGATGACCCATGTGCAGTTGTTTCTCAGTGACCTCTGCCAGGTCAGCTGAGGTCATCTGAGATCACCAGCACTTTTTGTCAATAACTCTTCATATAATACGTGCGAATGACACCCTGGTGCTGTGTTTGGCTCGTCGAGTCGCATCGACCCATATGCAACATGACCTACCTGGGTCACCAAATGACCTTGACATGAGGTCAAATTTTGAAGTTGACCTAACCAGGTCACCATTATTATGTTTCAAAGCGCCTTGACGAGAACAACACGACGGTGTTACAATCACTGCTATATGGTCAACTAATATAAAAAAAGTTACTCATGACAATTTTTTTGAGAAAACAAAAATGTCCTCGTGGCATTTGGTTACCTCTGGAGCCTAAGAAGCTGTTTACCTGGTATAAAATTGTATGCCACCAAGTGCGATTGCGTTTTATTTTCTTCATGAGCGTTCGATTGCTTTTTTTCCGTTTGTTCCTAGCTGTTATAGTTCCCGAGCTCTTTAGGTGTTTCTAGAGTATAATCCTGTATTTGGGCAATTTTACTTTTGATGACCTCTGGTGACCTCAATATTGACCTGAGCCAAATAGTACCCGAATTAACTTCGAATGTCTTTATCAAGAGTTTCGAACGCTTTTTCCGCGTCTTTCTAGCCCTTTTAGTTTTCGAGTTAGAGGGGGATTTATCCGGTGAGGTTGCGGCTGCCCCCCCCCCAAAAAGTTCCTACGCACATGACTGAACACACACGCCTAACGACCTAACGGCCGAATTTGTCGTTGAATTTCAGAGTATATATTACTATTTGATAAGCGTCTGTCTGTCTGTCTGTCTGTCTGTCTGTCTGTCTGTCTGTCTGTCTGTCTGTCTGTCTGTCTGTCTGTCTGTCTGTCTGTCTGTCTGTCTGTCTGTCTGTCTGTCTGTCTGTCTGTCTGTCTGTCTGTCTGTCTGTCTGTCTGTCTGTCTGTCTGTCTGTCTGTCTGTCTGTCTGTCTGTCTGTCTGTCTGTCTGTCTGTCTGTCTGTCTGTCTGTCTGTCTGTCTGTCTGTCTGTCTGTCTGTCTGTCTGTCTGTCTGTCTGTCTGTCTGTCTGTCTGTCTGTCTGTCTGTCTGTCTGTCTGTCTGTCTGTCTGTCTGTCTGTCTGTCTGTCTGTCTGTCTGTCTGTCTGTCTGTCTGTCTGTCTGTCTGTCTGTCTGTCTGTCTGTCTGTCTGTCTGTCTGTCTGTCTGTCTGTCTGTCTGTCTGTCTGTCTGTCTGTCTGTCTGTCTGTCTGTCTGTCTGTCTGTCTGTCTGTCTGTCTGTCTGTCTGTCTGTCTGTCTGTCTGTCTGTCTGTCTGTCTGTCTGTCTGTCTGTCTGTCTGTCTGTCTGTCTGTCTGTCTGTCTGTCTGTCTGTCTGTCTGTCTGTCTGTCTGTCTGTCTGTCTGTCTGTCTGTCTGTCTGTCTGTCTGTCTGTCTGTCTGTCTGTCTGTCTGTCTGTCTGTCTGTCTGTCTGTCTGTCTGTCTGTCTGTCTGTCTGTCTGTCTGTCTGTCTGTCTGTCTGTCTGTCTGTCTGTCTGTCTGTCTGTCTGTCTGTCTGTCTGTCTGTCTGTCTGTCTGTCTGTCTGTCTGTCTGTCTGTCTGTCTGTCTGTCTGTCTGTCTGTCTGTCTGTCTGTCTGTCTGTCTGTCTGTCTGTCTGTCTGTCTGTCTGTCTGTCTGTCTGTCTGTCTGTCTGTCTGTCTGTCTGTCTGTCTGTCTGTCTGTCTGTCTGTCTGTCTGTCTGTCTGTCTGTCTGTCTGTCTGTCTGTCTGTCTGTCTGTCTGTCTGTCTGTCTGTCTGTCTGTCTGTCTGTCTGTCTGTCTGTCTGTCTGTCTGTCTGTCTGTCTGTCTGTCTGTCTGTCTGTCTGTCTGTCTGTCTGTCTGTCTGTCTGTCTGTCTGTCTGTCTGTCTGTCTGTCTGTCTGTCTGTCTGTCTGTCTGTCTGTCTGTCTGTCTGTCTGTCTGTCTGTCTGTCTGTCTGTCTGTCTGTCTGTCTGTCTGTCTGTCGGTCTGTCGGTCTGTCGGTCTGTCGGTCTGTCGGTCTGTCGGTCTGTCGGTCTGTCGGTCTGTCGGTCTGTCGGTCTGTCGGTCTGTCGGTCTGTCGGTCTGTCGGTCTGTCGGTCTGTCGGTCTGTCGGTCTGTCGGTCTGTCGGTCTGTCGGTCTGTCGGTCTGTCGGTCTGTCGGTCTGTCGGTCTGTCGGTCTGTCGGTCTGTCGGTCTGTCGGTCTGTCGGTCTGTCGGTCTGTCGGTCTGTCGGTCTGTCGGTCTGTCGGTCTGTCGGTCTGTCGGTCTGTCGGTCTGTCGGTCTGTCGGTCTGTCGGTCTGTCGGTCTGTCGGTCTGTCGGTCTGTCGGTCTGTCGGTCTGTCTGTCTGTCTGTCTGTCTGTCTGTCTGTCTGTCTGTCTGTCTGTCTGTCTGTCTGTCTGTCTGTCTGTCTGTCTGTCTGTCTGTCTGTCTGTCTGTCTGTCTGTCTGTCTGTCTGTCTGTCTGTCTGTCTGTCTGTCTGTCTGTCTGTCTGTCTGTCTGTCTGTCTGTCTGTCTGTCTGTCTGTCTGTCTGTCTGTCTGTCTGTCTGTCTGTCTGTCTGTCTGTCTGTCTGTCTGTCTGTCTGTCTGTCTGTCTGTCTGTCTGTCTGTCTGTCTGTCTGTCTGTCTGTCTGTCTGTCTGTCTGTCTGTCTGTCTGTCTGTCTGTCTGTCTGTCTGTCTGTCTGTCTGTCTGTCTGTCTGTCTGTCTGTCTGTCTGTCTGTCTGTCTGTCTGTCTGTCTGTCTGTCTGTCTGTCTGTCTGTCTGTCTGTCTGTCTGTCTGTCTGTCTGTCTGTCTGTCTGTCTGTCTGTCTGTCTGTCTGTCTGTCTGTCTGTCTGTCTGTCTGTCTGTCTGTCTGTCTGTCTGTCTGTCTGTCTGTCTGTCTGTCTGTCTGTCTGTCTGTCTGTCTGTCTGTCTGTCTGTCTGTCTGTCTGTCTGTCTGTCTGTCTGTCTGTCTGTCTGTCTGTCTGTCTGTCTGTCTGTCTGTCTGTCTGTCTGTCTGTCTGTCTGTCTGTCTGTCTGTCTGTCTGTCTGTCTGTCTGTCTGTCTGTCTGTCTGTCTGTCTGTCTGTCTGTCTGTCTGTCTGTCTGTCTGTCTGTCTGTCTGTCTGTCTGTCTGTCTGTCTGTCTGTCTGTCTGTCTGTCTGTCTGTCTGTCTGTCTGTCTGTCTGTCTGTCTGTCTGTCTGTCTGTCTGTCTGTCTGTCTGTCTGTCTGTCTGTCTGTCTGTCTGTCTGTCTGTCTGTCTGTCTGTCTGTCTGTCTGTCTGTCTGTCTGTCTGTCTGTCTGTCTGTCTGTCTGTCTGTCTGTCTGTCTGTCTGTCTGTCTGTCTGTCTGTCTGTCTGTCTGTCTGTCTGTCTGTCTGTCTGTCTGTCTGTCTGTCTGTCTGTCTGTCTGTCTGTCTGTCTGTCTGTCTGTCTGTCTGTCTGTCTGTCTGTCTGTCTGTCTGTCTGTCTGTCTGTCTGTCTGTCTGTCTGTCTGTCTGTCTGTCTGTCTGTCTGTCTGTCTGTCTGTCTGTCTGTCTGTCTGTCTGTCTGTCTGTCTGTCTGTCTGTCTGTCTGTCTGTCTGTCTGTCTGTCTGTCTGTCTGTCTGTCTGTCTGTCTGTCTGTCTGTCTGTCTGTCTGTCTGTCTGTCTGTCTGTCTGTCTGTCTGTCTGTCTGTCTGTCTGTCTGTCTGTCTGTCTGTCTGTCTGTCTGTCTGTCTGTCTGTCTGTCTGTCTGTCTGTCTGTCTGTCTGTCTGTCTGTCTGTCTGTCTGTCTGTCTGTCTGTCTGTCTGTCTGTCTGTCTGTCTGTCTGTCTGTCTGTCTGTCTGTCTGTCTGTCTGTCTGTCTGTCTGTCTGTCTGTCTGTCTGTCTGTCTGTCTGTCTGTCTGTCTGTCTGTCTGTCTGTCTGTCTGTCTGTCTGTCTGTCTGTCTGTCTGTCTGTCTGTCTGTCTGTCTGTCTGTCTGTCTGTCTGTCTGTCTGTCTGTCTGTCTGTCTGTCTGTCTGTCTGT
>JAXIVJ010014039.1:5000-30000 GCA_036785665.1 Chirona hameri | reverse complement strand
TATATATATATATATATATATATATATATATATATATATATATATATATATATATATATATATATATATATATATATATATATATATATATATATATATAATATATATATATATATATATATATATATATATATATATATATATATATATATATATATATATATATATATATATATATATATATATATATATATATATATATATATATATATATATATATATATATATATATATATATATATATATATTAGCCGCTATTATGATACTAACTATTCAACAGTGACTATTTCACATACAACTTCAAGTCACATTGTTTACCCCCCCCCCCCCTAACCTACATGGACTCGCCTATTATCTTATAATCGTTCGAAAGTACCCTGTGGGGCATGTTCCATCCAAAAACTGCAGTATGTTATGACATTGTAAGCATATGAGTTTTAATTGTTAAAACGTTATTCGGAGCATAATTATTAGAAAAAGTAGAATGAAGTGTAACCTCATGCTCATATTAGTATCAAATAACAAAAGAAAATCCATTATCTACTGAAGAAGGCTCATAGCCGAAAATATATTTTGGATTTTCTTTTGTGATTTTATATTATATGAGCATGAGGTTACACTTAATTCTACTTTTGCATTGTAGGCCCATGCATCTTAGTTTATTTGCAATAACATGAACCCCTTTCTTCCATTCCCATGAGCGCGCCTCTGCAAGAAAATGACTTCATTTCCTCTCCTGGCCTCTTATGGGCATATATCATTATAAACTAACAGTTTATTGAGCTGTAATCGCTGGCATATCGTCATCACCATGCCAGTCATCCCCCTTTTCATGTACCTGAACACGCCCCTGCAACTCTATATGTAATAAATTATGCAAATAATGGAAGAAGAAGCTATCTTTTACATTTGGATAGCTATAAATGCCCCTTACATCGCTGTATTGGCTTCCCGCCAAGCATTGCATACTTCCTGAGAACCTCCCGTTTCAAGCCCCTGAAACCGCCTCTGCCATGCAATTTTTATAATATTTCTTAACAACAACTAATTTGCACTTGTTTCAATCACCGTAAACCGATGCAACTCCTTCATACTTGAGGCAGTTAGGAAAAACCGCGAAGATCGCATTTCCGTATTATCGCCAAATGTCGCCGCAGAACCCTCCCAAAAACGTGCCCTGGAACCGCCTCTGTTCAGGTTAAGAACCCAACATTTTTACTCCATATGTTGGAATATATTTTGGGAAAAGTCCCAACATTTCATGGACCTGCTCCCAGCCGTTCTGGAGATATCTGCGAAAAACATGAGGGGCGGAATCCCCCCCTTTTACAAATAGGGTTAAAAAGTTCAGTGTCTTGCTCCTACGCAACAATGCGGTATCCACGCGTAAATTGGATGGTCAATTGTTACTTTTTATGAACGATTGCAGTTTGCCTGTTTAATAGTCTAGTGTTATGCTCCTACGCGACAATGCAGTCTTCCGTGTTAATTGGGGGTGTTTTGTCACAGACACCTGGAGGGGTCTACTGTGCCGCTCGACACAGGGTGAAATTGCCCTGCGGCACAACATACCCCTCCAGGCGTCCGAGACAAAAGCCAAACAAATAACATGGGAGACTGCATCTGCGCTCAAAAACATAACACTGCAATACTTCGAAAGCCTGGAGACTGCAGTCAAGCATGGAAAGCTAACACTGATAATTTTTTTTTTCGCTTTTGAGTGGCTGGCTGTCACTGTGGGTGTGTTAGATCTTCCTGCACCTCACCGACGGACCGAGAGTGGTCAAACAAGTTGGTTTGGGGCAGCTTCCAGAGGGCTTAATCAAAGTAAAATAATAATTTCGTTTATTGGGGTGTTTGGGCGCACTAGCTCGTCAGGGCATTTTGCATCCCCTAAAATTATGAGATCTCTCTTCCTTGTAGGTATGTTAAGAAACACTGTAAAACAAATTTTCCTTTTAAAAGCCTTTTATACTTTCTGTAATCTTAGGATGTCTCATTTTTCGTCCTATTTTGGTCGTTTCAGTGAACCATGGCCCAGATACCCCTGGATCCACCCTTGGCCGCCCTCGTCGATGTACAAATGCTATCAAAACCGCACGCTACGGCCGCTGGAAAAGATGCTACTCAGAGTTACATTTGACCTATCCGTGGGCCCAACCTAGTTCGCGACTAAGGGAAATGAATGGAACGGATACGAACAAAATGACTATGTTGCGGCGATGCACGGAAATGGGAAGCGACTATTTCCGTAGCATTGTGTACAACTAATAGGGCAATTCCAAGTAAGTGCCTACGCATTTGATGAAAGCAGCCAACAGTTAACTGTCACCCCTGCGGGCCCTGCTGCTGCTGCCGGGGACAGAAAGGTTCACCCAAGCGACATCGTACGGTACAGTGGCGCTCGCCAACTTCAATATCCGACAGCAGTTTGCCGAGGATGGCATCGCTCTACCGACTGATGATGCATGCAATAATGCCACCGCCGTCGACGGCGACGTAAAGTACTCCTGGCGGCGGACGAAAGAACTAGGTTGTCGGAGACTGGGCCAGATGGCGCTATGCATCCTACTGACGGCACCACTCTCTGGCTAACTCGACATTACCCGCAAATGGTGGCAATATTTTGTATTGCTTACTGCTGTTGAAATATCAGCTTGTACTTTTGCTATCACCTAACGATGGCAGCCAGTCATTCAAAAGCTGAGGGAAATTCATGGTCAGTGTTAGCTTCCTATGCACGACTGCAGTCTTCTTGTTTTCCTAGGGACTGCAGTGTTATGCTCTTGTCCGCAGATGCAGTCTCCCCTTATAAATCGGGTGGCCAGGCGCCTGATCAGGTGCACTGTGCCGCATGGCATTATGTCATAGGGCACAGTATACCCCTGCGGGCGTCTGTAATGACAGGTTCCCTTTTAACAAGGGGAGACTGCATCTGCACACAACAGCTTAGCACTGAAAAAGAAACTTTGGAACACTAGGGAGACTGCATTCATTCATAGGAAGCTAACACTGGTCATGAATTCCGCCCCTTTGCCACTTGTTGATAAAGTCGGGCATGTGATAAGCATGATAAATTCGGGTTCATCGCATGCGAGCGCGTGTCTGCGCTGCGTTCAGGTCAACGCATGAGTACCTACGCTACGCATTATCATGTTGGTGTCAGACGACATTGCTCGTCATGGTGGCGTCAGACAGGCTATTCCAAGTGGCTATTCCCAGTGGCTATTCCAAGATGAAAACAAAATACGTGACGCTATTTATCTCGCATACAAAATGAATATATACCAAAGTTGCTACTTTGCCCGGTCAATTTTGTTTTGCCCTGACCAGTGCCCAAAACTAGGTTTGGGCCATGTAATCCCGGGAGGATGTGGACAAAACTGGCCACTTGTTGACTTGCTTTATGGTTTACAATTATTTGATATTGTAAATAGCAAAGATGGATTCTATTTTTCCGGACGATGTCCTGGCTGGGGTCTGATTTAGGGGCTGTTCGAGCGCCCTCAACCGGAAGAGGTGTTCATCCACCGGATATGGCGCGGTGAAGCGAAGCACGGGAACGAACGGTGGAGATTTCCAATGTAAGCACCTCACTCCTCCCAGCCAGCAATCGGGTGTCGACTTCTCCACTATTGCATATGACTGGGCTCTATTCCCTAATGTTAGTACCATGCCCCCCAGGCCCGAGGTGCACGACAGTGCGCCGGAACTGTCGTCACCTAAAACTTTCTTTCGCCAACCTCAAATGTCCGTGAAGTTGGCAACTTATTTAGCGATTTATTTAGCGACGACCTCCGATTTCTATAAAAATGACACATGTGATCAATTAGACCACGAAGAACACGAATATGATGTTGTTTTTTTTTATAGTATGTGTCCTTCATGATCAAAATCAAGGTCAAAGAACGGGGAACTGAAAACGCGCCAGAAGTTACTGCTTGATTTTTTTTTGTAAGTCAAAATGTAGCTCAAGGCAAGTCTAGGCAACACATCGAAAACCAAATTCATTGAGGTCCAACTTCAAGGTCAAAATTAAAGTCAAAGGACGGGGAACTGAAAAGGTGACATAAGTTACTGCTCGACTTTGATTTAAAACAAAACAAAATGTAGCTCAAGGCCAGGTCTAGCCGCACATCAAAGACTAAATTAAACCAGGTTGAAGTTGGAACTTGCTCATAGCTACATTTTCCTTAAATCAAAATCGAGCGGTAACTTCTGGCACTTTTTCAGTTCTCCGTTGTTTGACCTTGTGTTTTACCTTCAAGCTGGACCTTGATGAATGTGGTTTTCGATGTGTGGCTATAACGTTCCCTGAGCTTCATTTTAGTTAAAAAAATAATCAAAGTCGAGCGATAACTTCTGGCACTTTTTCAGTTCCCCGTCTTTGGATCTTGATTTTGACCTTGAAGGACACGTGCTATAGAAAAACAAACATCCGAATCGTGTTTCTCGTGGTCTAATTGATCATATATGTCACTTCTATATAAATCAGAGGTCGTCGCTAAATAAAACGCTTAATAAGTCGCCAACTTCACGGACATCAAACATCAACCGCTCGACGAGCGGTGGAGGTTTTGCTCAACCGGTTTAAGTTTCAGGTTAATGGAGACTCAACCGATTTTAGTTAAGGCGCTGGAATGACAGATGGAGAAGATGCATTACTGACTTATTTAAACAATTTGATCTTGGAAATATCGGTGAAATTCATTTAAGTTTTCCTTGAAATCACGAAATGTAACAAGTTTCAGCAGATTTCAGTTCTTTTTGGGGACCTGTTGCTCCGATTATCACCGTACCCACCAAGACGCTAGTTGACCAGGTCTTGGAGAGGGTTGTGAGGGCATGTGTGGTGGATAATGATGGCTGGATGAATGTACATTAAATTTGTGTGCATGTGTGTAATTTGGCACAGCTGTTCGGGCATCGATTACAAACATAATGTATTGTTTTCACCTCGGGTCATCTCAGGCAGTGGCGGCGAATAAGGGAGGGGGGGGGGGCAGCTGTCCCCCCCCCCCCACCTCCACGACCCAATGACTCAAGAAATTGGGGGTGGCAAACATATGATTCCCCCCCTCCCCCGCTCCCCATAATTTGTAAGAGGGGCTCTCCAAGAAGTTGGTTCGATTTTGTTGTACCGAAACAATGACCCAGGGCCACGATATGCCCCCAGCCAGCCTGAGGGGCTCTCTAAGGCGGACAGATGGCCCTCAATCGGCCTGAGGGAGACCCTCGATATAGGCCTGAGGGGGCCCTTGAAGGGCCTGAGACTTTAGCATGGGCCTGCCCGACGTTTTTTTGCGACAATTTAGGGGCCCCACATAATCTAGTGGCCTAAATCCGAGGAGATACCATTTCGCGGAAAATAACGGAGGCCCTTTGGCCGTGGGAGCGGCCCTTTGGCCGAGGGGGCTTCCTTGGTTTCTGCCACCCCCCCCCCCTCATCCGAAAATGCGACCCGTCGCCACTGATCTCAGGTCAGGTTACCAGGTCTTGCCAAGTGACCCCATCTTCAAAAAAGTTTGCGGTCGTGCCACATCCAAAGTGATTGACCAAACGGTTTCAAACTCACCGGATGTTACCGAACTTACCACGTGATAAGTACCTACAATTCCTAGATCTCGATTGTTTTTTATCGGTGACCTAAGGTCAGGTTGATTTCGTCACCTCCCCATTGGGGCATTCCACGATCGATCAACCCAAAAATTGGAAATTAACACCATCATATTTATTTTTAACTGTAATTTGGTCTAGGGGGTTATCATGAGGGGAAGCCAGCTGTGCCAACAAAAAATCTCCGAGTAGCGGTTTTCAAGTTATAGCCTCGGGCACTTTTCGGAAGCCACTCAGCAGGCCTACATTTTCCGGCTCGTAGTTCACAAACAATCATAGTTACGACATAAAACATGTAATTGAAGAAACTTGCATTGAACCGAGGGACATTTTTGCAATCTCGGATTTTTTGGGGGAGAGGTGGGGTCACGTGACCGCTTGACTCATTTTGTTATGAGTGACCAGGACAATTCCTCAATTAAAAGTCGAATTTATGTTTGAAGAAGATTCAAGCTTGGTCAATATTCTTTCAGAAAGAGAAATATACAAATTGCTTTCGGCCACCAAATATAGGATTTTCGAGCCTCCTAATATGATAGATCAACAAAAACACCTTCATATTTAACTTATCTCTGTAATTTGGTCTAGCGGATCATCATATGCGGAACCCAGCTGTGCCAACGAAAACATAATCCGAGCAGCGGTTTTCAAGATATAGCCTCGGCCATTTTTCGGAAGAGAGCCGCCTAGAGTCGATATTGGGAGGCTCAAATATCCTATTTGTGGGCCGAAAGCCATTTTTTTATTTGTCTATCTGAAAGAACATTGACCAGGCTTGAATCATCTTCTTCGAACAGAAATTTGACTTTCAATTGAGGGACTGACCTGGTCACTCATCATAAAATAGGTCAAGCGGTCACGAGTGATAAATATGAGATTGCAAAAATGTCCCACGGTTCAATGCAAGTTTATTCAATATACATGTTTTATGTCGTAACTATGATATATGTGAACTACGAACCGCCAAATGTAGGCCTGCTGAGTGAAAACCGAGAAATGCCCGAGGCTATATCTTGAAAACCGCTACTCGGATAATTTGTGTCGGAACAGCTGGCTCCCCCCCCCCCCCCCCCCTAGTGGATCACCCCCATAGACCAAATTACAGAGAAACATAAAATATAGTGGTGTTATGCCTTCAGCCTTGGTCGATCTATCATGGAATGCCCACATTATAAGTCAATGGGGGAAAAAAACGCATTAAGTGATTAGAATATACACGTTCTAAGGTACAACACATTCGTTTTTTAAGTGCAATCTTCGGCCAGTCTGAATGTGTTTTGTGTGGGAATAATTAACCTTGGCTTTAACGTAACTTCTGACATGTGATTTAAGCATGAGAGGTGTGAGACACTGGCTGTAAATACATACGAGTCGGCCAGCTGGGTCTCCGGCAGCAGAAACAAACCGGCTATCACCATGTGACTGGAATGTAGCCATGCACTCGTATTAGTTTGATGTGAATACTGACGAGTGAGGAGTTTAGGTAAATTGGTTACTGTGTGATTGTCTGCCAAATTCCGGAATGGGCGGCAGAAGTCGGGGACATGCCAACACAAGTCAGGAAACGTCGGGTTAATGACGTCAGAGGTCGGGGAAACCGTGGAAACGTCCGATCGAAGTTAGGCTAGCATCGGCTGCATATCGGGAGCGTGTGGCGTAACAGCGGGACGATTGCGACTTCAGCGACCCGACAGTGACCCGACAGATCTATCGCGGGTTGAGCACGGGCAATCATCTCGAGACGATGTAGGCCCTATGTCGGATGAACATCGTCTCGATCTCGACGTATGCGGACATGCCCACCGTGCGGCAGAAATCGGTCCAAAGTCGCGCCGACAATGCCCCCATGTCGCGTCGAGTAGGTTGGGTCGACGTCGGTCTGCATGTTCTCTGGAAAGTTAATAAAAACAACGAACAGATGAACGGGTGGATGCTGCAAAACAAACATTAGAATTGGGATATTTGTTAATTACTTCCCCGTCCAGTAATGATGGCGGGACGAGTAAGACGGCTTTGCATCTTTCGATGCAGCTGAAAATTATCACCTTATGTGCTACAATATTTTGATTCCGATGCCACATTTTAGCCTCACGACCCCGACCCATACTGTACCGATAAGGCGATTTCCGCTCACTTCGGCATGCTACACTTGCCAAGTGAAGTTGAATTCAAATGGAGGATTAAAAGCTCTTGTTGTCACTTCAAACATGTATCATGTAGGCAGTGTATTGACCGCATTGCACTAGATTACCATGACGGATATTCATTTTTGTTTTTGGGTGAATTTCAAGTTTTCATTTTTGATATATGCTACCCCAGCTAAGGTGCCCCCCCCCCCCTGCCGGGTGCCGCCCCGCCCCCCAGCAAAAGTCGCACCATATTGTTTTCACTCCAGTGTCGATATCCCTGAGTCGACATGAACAAGCAACGTATCCTATATCATATATTTGAGCCCCAACCAACCTCAGTAAGAAAATAACAACCCGAAAGCCTCATTTGATCACAGAATAGTACCAAACATTATCTTGCTTTGAAAAGCCGCCCCTGGCCCCTTTCACCGCATCACACACTTAAATCTCACGATGCAGCGCTCACACTGCCCTCCCATCCCCATCAGATCAGATCAACTGCCGTCTCCGGATGGTTCAGCGGCATACCGGTCCGCAGCACAACTCGCCCTGTCTGGAATGTTCCAGTCGACTCCGTTCTCTGCCCGCTGAGCAGTTCGGTGGCGTCAGCGCCCATCCTCAGCCCTAACGCGCTCCGGCACCACCGCAAAACGGGTCGAACACGTACACTCAACGCGCCCACCGCCGCCCTGGCGAGCGACCGCACTCTCAAAACCCCTTCTTCTGCTTTTCCTCGTTCCTCTTGGAGAGCACCACCATAAGGATGTAGACGGCCACCAGTATGACGGCTAGCACTTGAAGCACCAGCATTCTGTAACACGCGGGCAGGCGGACGTGGTATCGGTTAACTGTTGGAGTTATGTAAATGTCAAATCAGACAATAAATTCGTGAGCTTTTTACGTGACGCATTTGTTGAAACCGCACACTTATCAGTCAATAAGATCGATTATGATGATGATTTAGGGCATAAGGGCGCCGCAAAATACGACCGATTAGAGGATGTCACTGCCAACAGCGTCCAGAGAGCATCTTACATGGGCGACTGCGGCAGCGGGGACACTGGTTCGCTGGGCGCCTCCTTGTAGAGACCCACAGCGAACGCGCTCAGGCTGCTCAGATCCTGCTTCTTCAGATTGTACAGGTACATGGTACCCTGGCGGAAGCTGTGACAAGAACAAGCATTGTATGAAACACGCCGTACATTAAGTATGCCTCCAAACGAAGCAAAGCTGGTTGTGGGCAATAGGCGTACAATTAAATTGACTGTAGTGACTGAAGTCTGACTACAGAGTCACTACTGACTACTGAAGTGACTCGACTAAGAAACACCCCAAAGAAACCCTAACATCAGACTTTAACTGGCCTGGCATTGACCAAACCATGACCAAGGCAAACCATGAACGATGACAGCCCCTTTAGCTTATGTACCACGAAGGACCCTTTAGCTTATGTCCCACGAAGGACCCTTTAGCTTATGTACCACGAAGGACCCTTTAGCTTATGTACCACGAAGGACCCTTTAGCTTATGTCCCACATGATGAGTGGATTGACGCCACTTACAACATGATCTGCATCTCCTTCGGCGGCACTCCGAAGCGTTTGGCCGTGTCTCGGCCATCCGTTTCGGACGACATCTTGGCCACCATGACCCGGTTGCGCAGTTTGGCGGCCATGCCCTGAAGGCGGGACTCCAGAGCCGCGCAGCCGTCACAGGACAAGCCATGGCTATAGGACGAAACACGGGTGTCAGCGTCACAATACGAGGCACACCACAGGACATAGCCTGGCACCATTAAAATCCACGTCAAACGATGGTTAGTTGGTCACTAGCATACAGTAATTAAGCACAGTAAGTGTGACCCAAGTCAGCGGCGTATGAAGAAGTACCACATTCACCATATTCGCCCTTTAACCCGCCTGGCGCTGGGGGGTAAATTTTACCACCCTCTCGGATTTTCTCAATAACTTGAAAACGATGAGTTATCGAATTGAAACTTTCGGTACCTTTTGTTGCATCAATTATACGTCTGCTGACAAAATTGTATTGAAATTGGTCAAGTGTTTTGGAAGATAATGACGTTTTAGTGACGTCATGTCATTTTTGGTGGAAAAACGTAAAATGTTTGTAAAATCGTAACAAATAGAGTTTGATGCAAATCGCAAAAATTAAACATCAAAAGAAAGGAAATAACATTCTATTCCAAATAGGTGTCTCGGATTTTCAAAAGTTTGGACTTTGGACAAAAAACTTTTTTTTGCAAAATTTCCACAAAAGTATCTTTTAAAGATATGAAAAAAAATCGGAAGATATCTTAGAGAACCAAGTATGGACGATATCCAAACCAAATTTCAAAGAAATAACTTCATTTTTCACTGGCTTATGGCTCCCTAAGTATAGGTAACTCATGACGTCATTTTCTGAAAATACGTTTTTGGCTTTTAGTGACCAGATGCAGACAAATAAATGTCACTGCTGCATTTCTGAGACAAAGCTGGTCTGGACACATGCATTTTTTATTTAGATTAATCATTTTTAACTTGTTGACCTTTTTGTGACCTGACCATGACCTAAGGGCCATTATATGGGGTCAAGTTGTGAAAATCATCGCTATTATCGAATTATACGTGTAAAATAACCGATACAACATGTGTCGTATGGCTTTCGTGTCGTATGGCTTTCGTAGAACTGTGACCTTTTGTGCCTGACATTAACCGTGACCTTTGCTTACAATTTCACTTTCGCTAATACGGGAGATGCAGGATACCTTTGAGAGCACCTTGTGCGATGATGGTCGCTATCTAAGGCTTTGTTTGGAAAGTATGGCCCACAAGTTAAAATGCCTTAAGTTTGACCCTTTGACCTGATCTGACCTGACACGTGACCTTATTTTAAGAATTTCGGGTCTGCAATATATTCGTCCCCATGAGAGCTTTCGATCGCCGCCTTGCGTTTCGCTGCGGTAATTGATTCGGAAGATACAAGGGGGGGGGGGGGTAAAATTTACCCCACCCCAGCGCCGCGCGTTCGTCTGGAGACCCCAGCGCCGCGCGGGTTAACCCTCGCCCTACGGGAGCTTTTTCACCTTCGCCCTACGGGGGGGGGGGGGCTGACAGGCCCCCTGTTAACTTCCAAACCAAGCAACTTAGAGCAATGCGGTAAGAACCAGTCCAGAACAGCGAATATGCTCTTCAGAAAACCTCAAAATTAGAAATTGATAAATGTAAATAAAAAGGCATGTTCCTAGACCAGTTTTGGC
This sequence comes from Chirona hameri, assembly GCA_036785665.1. Classification (NCBI taxonomy): domain Eukaryota; kingdom Metazoa; phylum Arthropoda; class Thecostraca; order Balanomorpha; family Balanidae; genus Chirona; species Chirona hameri. The sequence goes on along the minus strand of JAXIVJ010014039.1, from coordinate 18,996 downwards.
TCAGAAATACAAAAAAAGTAATTATTTGTTCGTATCTTGTCCAAAAATGTCAAAAAAAGTTATTAAAAAAATGACGTCATCACTTTCTTACACTTAGGAAGCCATCACTCAGTCAATAATGGAGATATTGCTTTGAAATTTGGTATGAGTATTTTCCATACTCAGTTCTCTCACATATATTCCGGTTTTTCTAATATCTTTGAAAATTTGATTTTGTGGGGATTAAAAAAAAATGATTTTTTTTTGCATTTTAGGGGTCAAAAACCCAAAATTTTGCAAATCCGAGATTGCCATTTTAAAGAGAATGCCATTTTGTATCTTTTGTGAATTGAGTTTGCAATTTGCTTTAAACCTCTGTTTTCTACGATTTTTCAAATATTTCTCATTTTTTTACCAACATGACGTCATCAAAACATTATTATCTCCCAAAATACTCAACCAATTTCAAATAATTGTTTACAGCCTACGTATAATTGTTGTAAACTCAGCTACCAAAAATGTCAGCAAGATGCACCCCATGTCAAAAGTTAGATGCACCCCATGTCAAAAGTTATTCAAGAAAAACCTCAGGAGTTGTCAGGCGCCCCTGTCAGGAGTTGTCAGGCCCCCTGCCTGTCAAGCCTCCCGTAGGGCGAGGGTTAACAGGTGTTCCCTACTCAATGGAGCGTTTATAATTTGCTAAAAGACAAAATAAAGTATACGCGCTTCAGTTCACATTATGTGCACCCCATTTTTTCATCCTGGCAGTCATACTTTGTCATCCTTGCCGCTTTCGTGGTATCGTTCAGGGCACGGCGTGTGCGTTTCTGCACACACCGGTTTGTAAACTCGACCAGAAAGCAGAGCTGGGCGCTAAAAACCGGACAGCCCGGGGTGCTCGGTTACGTTTTCATGCTCCACGCTCACCTGGAAAGGCAGGGCACCATGAACGATACCGTCGCAGATCGGTATAAAGCGCCAAAGGGAAGGACAGAGGCCACAGTGTCAGACAGAACTGCCTCACGTCGCCAGACTCAGGCTGGCAGTATGCATCAGTCACGCCTCTCCCGCTCAGGACTCCGACGGCCGTCACCGGAGCGGTTTGACAACCGCCAAGGGTCACCAACTCGCCCAGACTATCGTCGAGGATCGCCTATCTGCCCAGATATCCGTCGTGGATCGCCTATCCGCCCAGACTATCGTCGAGGATCGCCTATCCGCCCAGATATCCGTCGTGGATCGCCTATCCGCCCAGATATCCGTCGTGGATCGCCTATCCGCCCAGATATCCGTCGTGGATCGCCTATCCGCCCAGATATCCGTCGTGGATCGCCAATTCGTCCAGATCCCCGTCGCGGGTCGCCAGTTCACCAGGACATGAGACGCAGATCGTCGTCCCGCCCGGACATCCGACGAGGCTCGCCACTTCCTCCCGACTTCCGCCGCAGGTCCCCATTCCGTTTCGGCTCTTCGTTCTTCCGTTCGCTCTCCCCGGAACTTCCTCTGTTCCGTGGCTGCTTCGGAGACCGCGACCCCTTCCGACACCGCTCGCCCAGCCGCGGCAACTACCGACGCTCCTGCGACTATGACGCAGCGCTGCGCGACTACCCTCTGTCGCCCAGAGACTGCTCTCCTCAGCATCGCAGCGACTACTACGACGAGTTCTACCCACGTGACTACGCGCGTCTGCGCCCCGCACGCTCACCTCGCCGGGCCGAAGACTACACCGACTCAGCTTGCAGGGACGACCGCCCGCTGGGTCGGTCCTCCGAGCGTCGCCCGCGGGCTCCGAGGGGCGACCGGGACCGCCTCTGCCGTTCTCTCGTCACCCTTTCTCCCAGCAGGTACACCGAGTATTCTCCGAGGCGGTACCGCGACGCCTCCCCCACCCAGAAGGCTGGTTACTCCCCCCGCCGGTATGTGGAATACGCCCCAGAACGTTACGTTGAGCAGCACCACCGTCCTTACCCACCCCGTCCCCGCTCGATGTCGCCCGTTCCGTACTACGGGCAAAAGGCCGAACGGCGGAGCCCCTCCGAGCCTGCCCGCGGTACAAGGAAGCCCCGCTCTCCATCTCCACCGAGTCGCCGCGGTCGCGACCCGCTCAGACCTCGGATGGGGGCGGAGCATGGTGACTACATCGCCGACATGAAGTCCCGCTGCCTGCGGGACAGCGAGCGTCGCCGGATGCTCTCCGACGGAGAGCGACGGGCTATGCTCGAGAAGGAGAGGTGCCGTCAGCTTCAGGACAACGAGAGACATCGGACTGACACCAGGCGGTGCCCAGAGTTTCCCGGAGACGATCGACGGGCGAGCTCAGACCAAGGAGGACGCTGCGAGCGGTCTGATGAGCGACGACCTCTGCTTCCCGACAACGGACAACGCCCAGAAGCATTGGCTAACGACCATCACCAGTTATTCGACAACGAACGCAATCTGGAATGTTCCGACAACAACAGATATCACGGACATTCCGACACCATGCCACGACCAGAGTTCCCCGACAACGACCGCCGCCAAGACGTCCCCGCCATCGAGAAGCGCCGGTGCTCCGACGAGCGACAGGCATTCTCCGACAGCGGGGAGCACAGGGAGCATTGTACCACCGAGCGTCAACCAGAGCACCCGATCGAGCACCCGGGCATGGCGAGCCCCCCGCTGCGCCGAGAGCCGAGCCAGACCCGACAGCCGGCGGAGGTCACGGGCATGGCGAGCCCCCCGCGGCGCCGGGAGCCGAGCCAGACCCGACAGCCGGCGGAGGTCACGGGCATGGCAAGCCCCCTGTGGCGCCGGGAGTCGAGCGAGACCCGACAGCCGGCGGAGGTCACGGGCATGGCAAGCCCCCTGCGGCGCCGGGAGTCGAGCCAGACCCGACAGCCGGCGGAGGTCACAGGCGACCGCGCCACCGCAGCCGCCATGGCGCAGAAGCGAGGGCCACGCTCGATGCGCTGGTGCTAGGATAGCACCAGATTACAGACTTCTGATAGGACAGCTGTGAGGCGAGCGAAAGGGATTGCTGTGGCTTTCTTGCACATGGGCTTGGTGTCGCACATAGAAATTCACACCAGTTAATACAATGATTCACCATACATGCTAGCAAAACGCTGTAATACTGAGCATCCAGTATCTCACGTGAAAGAACGTGACGATTCAAAACGTGTCTATAGATTGCTCATATAACGAGCCAGTTACAGCTCATAACATGACCAGCCAGTAACTCACAAATAACCAGCCAGAAACGCACAATAACTACAAGAAATTCACACCAAAAAAAATCAGCCAGTCGCTCACAATGTGGCGAGTCAGTAAGAATGATGATGATGGTTGGGGTTTAAGGGCGCCGCAACTGCCTGGTTATGTGGCGCCCATGATACGGTAATAGCTCTCAGGACAGTGAGAGCCAGTGACGACTCACAACATGACGAGCCAGTGACTAACAACATGACGAGCCAGTGACCAGCAACAATTCACAACATGACGAGCCAGTAACTAACAACATGACGAGCCAGTGACCAGCAACAATTCGCAACATGACGAGCCAGTACTAACAACATGACGAGCCAGTGACCAGCAACAATTCGCAACATGACGAGTCAGCCATAACACAGTATGACGAGCCAGTAACCAGCAACAATTCGCAACATGACGAGCCAGCGATAACACACAGTATGACGAGCCAGTGATAACCCACAACATGACGAGCCAGTGACCAGCAACAATTCGCAACATGACGAGCCAGCGATAACACACAGTATGACGAGCCAGTAACCAGCAACAATTCGCAACATGAGCCAGCGATAACACACAGTACGACGAGCCATTGATAACCCACAACATGACGAGCCAGAGACCAGCAACAATTCGCAGCATGACGAGCCAGCGATAACACACAGTACGACGAGCCATTGATAACCCACAACATGACGAGCCAGAGACCAGCAACAATTCGCAGCATGACGAGCCAGCGATCCCACACAGTACGACGAGCCATTGATAACTCACAACATGACGAGCCAGTGACCAGCAACAATTCGCAACATGACGAGCGAGCGATAACACACAGTATGACGAGCCTGATTGCTAACTCACAACATGACGAGCCAGCGATAACACACAGTATGACGAGCCTGGTTGCTAACTCACAACATGACGAGCCAGTCGCCGGTGGTGGCGCCGGTCGAGGCCTGCGTCAGGTGCTCGAAGCTCTGGTCGTTCAGGATTACCACTCGCGGCTCGCGGTTGGTGGTGACAAATTCGGCGAATGCGTCACCCTCCATCGGGCCTGTAGGTGGACACACACGCGTCAGCCATGAAGGTCAGACCGAGCCTCTCTTGGGCAGTTACTCAGGGATGTCCAGAAAACATTGCAAGTCAAATATTAATGGGCAAGTGAGAATACAATTTATCCCAGGATCCGATTTCGGGATCCGTACCTGGATCCCGAAATCCTCTAGTATTGGGATCACGCAATCCTATCTCTAGTATCGAGATCCTGAAATCCGATCCATAATACCTAGATCCCGGATCCACGAGCTACTGTATGCGCCTTATACATGTATCAAGGGATCCAATGGGATGCACACCTTAAGGTATGTTTTGTCAAGGGATCCAACAGCAGCATATCGTCTTACCTTCATAGAGGACGGGCGTGTGTCCGTGGAACAAGACCAGCGCCGGCACGCGGTCGGCGTACTCGGCCGTCTCCTTTCCGTCCTCCACCTGGTACGTCTTCAGTCCGAGAGATGGCAGCACTGTGCGCAGCTCCTCGGCCGCGGTATCGCAGGAGCTGCAGCCGTTGCGACGAGCTGTGGTAGGAGAACAACAGTTTAGTCAGTCAACGTGCTGGACTGACGTGTTCAAAGGGAATGTCATCTGGCTCATATGAATGAGCTGAGGTGTTCAAAGGGAATGTCATCTGGATCATATGAATGAGCTGAGGTGTGCAAAACATCAATGGTATTTTGTATTGCACTGTAGTTCTCAACTTATTGTCTCAAACTACCTCATGAACATTATTTTATATTTATTTATTTATTCAAGTGATCAACAACAATCAACTTTTTTACTTCACCCACTAACGGGTGAAGTAAAAAAGAAACGGACATCAGACAGCACACTTACAATATAAAAATATGATATACATCACAATATCAGTAAAACATGCTATAAATACACTATACAATGGTGAAGATTTGGGACAAGAACATACAATATAAATATAAAAACAACCAAATAAATGATACAAGGTAAAAGTTAAACGCAGCGCTCGTAAAAGACACCGTAGTGCTAAAGAGATGCTATATAAGTTAAGACACGGGCTTTAAAAGTGCCAGAAGCGTCTGCAAAAACGTCTGCCTCTGGAACGCTGCTTAAAAAAAGGAATCGACTGGATGTGGTACCCTGCAGAATAAACCTGGTGTCACGGTGTTGACTCGTGGACGGGACGGGGTACATAAAACAGTCTTTGAGTGCGGATCGACCGAGTAGGCGCACCATTAAAGGGAATGTTTCACCTTTCTGAAAGTTGTCAAATATACGCTGGTTGTAGTCGAAAATATGAAGTAAGTGCTGCTGAAAACGATGGTGATATTTTTATCTCGAAATGTCGACAACTTTCTACAAATTAAGTTGTTAACTTTGGGATGATAACGTCAATATTCAGCTATATAGAGCTATAGAGAAAACCTTTAGCTGCTAACATATGGCACAATCGTTTCCAGACAATTCTGGAGTCTTAAATACAAACATTGTGGAACTGTGTCTTCTCCCGCACAGAACACAATGACGAGTGCGAGGCATTGCGATAGCTCATTTTTTTAAAGCCATAACTGAGACTTCAAACAACGTGAAAAACTTCAAATTGTACCGCAATCTATCGCGTTGGCCGTTGTTTACATCGTACTCGCCAAGGTTCAAGAAATACAGGTCGTCTGACTTCCAGGACCAACAATCTCGAAGTGGCTGTCAGCTAATCAGCGGCGGCACTAGCCTAGATCCCATTTTGCAAATTATAAATTAAATTGCTTAAAAACGGCTAAGTTTGGGGGAAAATGACCTTAGTATTTTCGACATTTTAATAAAGGCCAAAGATGATGGCTATTTCAGTTCAAAACCAATACAAAGGTGAAACATTCCCCTTAAGTGAAAAGCTGCGTAAAATGATATGAGAATCGAATGTTGGGTTGAGAATATTCCTGATGAAAAGTAGGTCGTGCTGAACTCTACGCGAGACTAATGAAGGTATCCGAAAGTGACTCAAAAGATCAGTATATGCCAGAGAAGCGGCGTGTCCGGATGTTGTGTTTGATAGAAGCCAGATAAGGAATGTATGTTGTACTCGATCGATCCGCACTGTGTGGGTATCAGCCGCACCCGTCCAGATCACACTACCATATTCTCAAATCGAGTGAACGTTGGAGAAGTAGGCACATATCAAAGCGTTTTTATTGAATTTTGAACCTCCTAAGCCGGTTTGAAACGATCGGAATAATAATCGGAGACTGCAGTGTGCTCTACTAACAACGTTGTTGATGTGAGAGGCGAAAGTGAGCTTGGTATCTAGAGTGATACCCAGGTTGCAAATCTCTCCAACGTGCTCGAGTTTCGTGGCGTTGATAAAATACTCTGTCCAGACGGGCGCGCGCCTGAGGGTGGTCGTGAACGATTTGCATTTACTTGGATTTAGAGTATGTCCCCACCTGACGGACCGGACTGTCATACGACCCATACCCTGCTGCAGCAGCAGTCCGTCAGATGGTGAGATAATGTTGCGAAAATTGTAAGGTCGTCGGCATACAGAAGGCAGCCGGAATCAATTTCGCGAGACAAATAGTTGATAAAAAAAGTGAGAACCGAAGCGGAGCCAAGAGATCCTTCTGGAACACCAGATACTACTGGTTTCCAGTTGGATGTTTTGCCGTTGACGATGACCCTCTGACGCTCTATTGGAGAGAGATATGAGACGAACAACTGTAAGACAAGTTCATCCAAATCAGAGGAACGTTTTAGTTTGTGAATGAGAAGCGAATGATTCACACTTTGGAAAGCACCCGAGTAATCTGTATATATATATATATATATATAGCGTCCGTCTGGTATCCGTCCGATATGGCCTCCCATGCTGACTGAAGATAAACGGCGAGATTAGTCATGCACGGACGCCTGGGAATAAAGCCGAGCTGCTCATTGCACAGGGCCGGTGAAACGTGCCGATCCAGTCGGTCGTAAACTCCGCGTTCGAGTATCTTTCCGAAGAGACGAAGCAGGGACACTGACCAGTAATGTGATGGGGATTTTTGGTTAGGTACCCTTTTCGAAGGTGGAATGATGTTCGCCTGCCTCTACCTCTCCGGAAAGACAGCCGACCTATTGGAGTCGTTACCTATCTCAGTGACGGGAGCCACGCAGCTCATCTGCACATTCGACAATGATACGGCGCTAATGTTGTCTGGGCCACAGGCCTTCTTAGAAGGTACCGATTTTAGGGAATCTCGAACAGCGGCCTCCAACACATGGGAGCAAGATATATTGTCATTATCAAAACAGTGGCAAGTGTCAATGTTAACCAAGCATGAAGGAAAAGGTTGGCTGCACCTTCAGAAGTAAAGACATGGAAGCCATTTGTTTTGCTTATAACAAATATGTATACTTACTGAAAAATGCCAGAATGGTTTCCGTTTCTGGCCTGAGATCCTTCAGTTCACCACTAGTTATCTTGACCATACCACCAGAATCTGCTGAGCCAAGTGTCCAAAAACAACCCAGCAGAATAGCAAAAGGCAGAAGCATCTGCAAATAAATATGTACACTGTTAGATTCACATTCACCTTTGTGGGACATACAATCGCATCACTTGTAAGGCAACATGAAGAGACCATCAAATATCATTCAGTTTTAGCATAAGCAGTTAGCTAGCAAACATTTTGCCTGCAACAAGATTGCATTTTCTGGACTATATCTTAAAGGGATTATACGGTTTTCCCAGAATAATTGAGTTACATAGTAAAACGTACTTATAAAGGTGGTAGAAGTCCCACGGTAGCCACATTTGTCTGGAAATGACCTCTTCTGCACGTAAGGACATTCCAAAGTGCGCGGTGATGCTACCGCGTATTTTCTGCAGGACCGGCTGAGGCAGAGCCAGTCATCTCTTTTATGCTAATAAAAACACCTCACGTATGGCATATTTCCGGTAAAATAAGCAATATTTGAAAGAAAATACTTTTTTTGTTCCAACGACAGCAGCAGTTACCTAGTTTTCCCATAAAATTATATATTTTTAATGAATTTTCATTCCAAAAAATTAATACGCCACCACCAAATTATCAACGCTAAAGGCTAGAGAAAAGAAAACCACAAAACCACAAAACCTCAACGAACAGTGTGTAGTAATACAAAGTCCCGTCAGTTTTGAATTGCATAATAATTTTGTGATCCAGTGTAGGACTTGCAGATAATTCAAAACTCTAAAATTGATCTTAAGATAACAGTGGTGGACAGTAGTGCCGATCAAGTACTCGTTATCAGATACTAGTGTCGAAAAACGCCCAAGTTTTAACGCTGCTAATTTCTGAAATAATGGACTAAATGAGCATTGAGGTCCCTGTTATATGTCTTAAACGTGTTTAAAGCTCATACAACTGCAAAAGAGTGCATTTACTTTCAGGACGGAAACCCGTATAATCCCTTTAATGTATTTAACAGGAAAAATATAAATCAAGGCAATGTATGAACTGCTACCTCTTAAGGGTAGTCTGCAATTTCTTACGATAAAGGTTACTGGTCCTCATAGCATCAATATAGCATGATTTGGACTACACCTTGTAAGAAATTCCACATCATGTAGTAGGTACTCTTCTGGCAGTCATTGAAGAAAAAAAACCACAAATGTATCAATACCTCCAGATATTTTGGTACCAAGACGTTACAATGTGTTATCATCATTCACTCGTTGATAAATGACCTTGATGTGTATTTATGCACAATACACCAGTTGTTTGAGATGGTTATGTCCAGCCTTATGAAATTAAAATATCCAGCACTTGTTTTGTAACCTTAGAATACATGAGCAATACTGACACATACCACAGAATAGTTGTTACAAACAGGTTGCAAACTGCAAACTGCAAGGGGCCCATTTGGAGTGACTATTTCAGACAAACTGTTCGAATTTCTGTAATAAATATAGAAAATGCTGTGTACTAGACAGATAAAATAAACTAGACTGTAAAAATGTTTTTTTTCCAATGCAGACACATAACTCCAGTTTATAGCTAATCATAAATCCTGTACCATGTATATCTACTTCATGATTAACTGGTGTGTCCTTTGTAATTTGTTCTTGGGTTCCTTTTGCCTCAGCCCTTTCCCGAGGGACTGATAAGGCAGGGGGACCTTATGAGGTGACTCCACAAAGTGAATCCAGGCTTATACTTCTCTGTAGGGTAAAAGTCCAATCTTTGGACACATCTTAACCTTTTCATGCTATCAGAATGTAGATAATGATACAAAGTGCTTTAGTGTCAGTAATGTTTAAATTCTGATAGCATGAAAAGTCAGAGGTTATGGTCATACTAACCTCTATGAAAATCCTAACTTTTATCTACCTAAACCTCTATGTTTCCAATGAAAAGAGCTGTCACATTCTCTGATTTTTTCCAAGGGAAAAATATCAGAGAATGTGACAGCTCTTTTCATTGGAAACAAGTTGGAAGGGTGGCCGTTTGGGAGAATTGGCCTGGGGGCAAAGGGAAAACGCTGCCATTTTTTGGTCACATGTTCTAAATGAAGGGTTTCCTTCATAGGGCCTGTTCCAGTGGTACCTCTAACCTTCTCCAAGTTGCTCCAACTTACAACTGTCTGTGTATACAGATAGCACAGTTGCAAGTTGGAGGAACTTGGAGAAGATTAGAGGCACCACTGGAACAGGCCCATGGTGCTCTTGTTATAAAGCAGTGGGTTGGGGATCCCAAGGGTTTATTTACAGTTTACTATAGCACGTTCACCATAAAAAAGGTCATATGACTGTCAAGAGAAAAATCCTAGATGGAGGCCAATTCCGCCCCAGGACACTTCTCCTGAACAGCCACCGTTGGAAGGACTAAAATGGTAACCTTCTAGTACAATATGATCATTTTTAAACACAGCCCCAAAAGTATTAAAATATTCAGGAAAATCAAGGATGATTGACCTGTCATCAAACATAACTTTAATCTCAGTTCCAATTTGTCTTTACTATCGAGGACCAGAGTAGTATTGCAGTACTTCAGCCTGAGCCAGAGACAGAGGAGACTATAGGAGAGCTAGGTGGCATAAGTAGTGAACTTGTTCTAGAATATCTAAAGAAAGTAAGGTCAAACAAGGCAGAAGGACCTGATGAAATCCATGCTAGACTTTGAAGAGAATCTGAAAGGGAATTGTCAGTTCCATTAGCCATAATATTTTATAAATAACTCGCAGATACTAAAATTCCACTTGATTGGAAAAGAGCAAATGTTGTTCCTATTCATAAAAAGGGAGATAGAAGTAAAGAGGAAAACTATAAACCAGTTAGTCAGACCTCATAAGTCTGCAAGGTGCTTGAATCAATCATCAAAGATAAGATTGTTGAATTCTTGGAGCAAAATTGACTCATCAAGGATACACAGCATGGCTTTAGGAAGGGCCGTTCTTGTTTAACTAATCTTCTGGAGTTTTTGGATGTTGCAACAGATAGCTTTGATCAGGGTAAACAGCTTTTCTTGATTTCAGTAAAGCATTTGACAAAGTCCCCAATACAAGACTGGGGTTGCAACTTAAAATGCATGGGATCAGGGGCAAGATTCTGGATTGGATAGAAACGTGGCTTCCAGGACGCCAGCAAAGGGTTATATTGAATGGGTGCCAATCACAATGGAAGGAGGTTCTCAGTGGGGCTCCACAGGGCTCAGTCCTGGGCCCATTGCTTTTTATAATATTTGTGAATGCAATTGAGAATAGTATAGACAGCAAAGTCTTGAAACTTGCAGACGATCTAAAGTTGTCAGGATTATTAGAGGAAAACATGATCAGGATGTTTTTCAATCAGATCTGGACAAGCTAGTTGAGTGGTCTGAAGCATGGCAGATGAAATTCAATCTGAGTAAATGTAAGATTATGCACGCTGGACGGGTTAGCAGTAAACATAGGTATGAAATGGGTGGGCTGAAAATGGAGCAAATTGAAAAGGAAAGAGATTTAGGTGTCGTGGTAAACAATAGACTATCAGTGTCAGAACAGGTTGTAGAAGCTAGGAAAAAGGCACTTAGAATGCTAGAGGCCAATAACAGAAATGTTTCCACAAAAGAGTGAAAAGGTAATAACAAAACTGTATTGTGCATATGTTAGACCACATTTAGAGTATTGTGTACAAGCCCGGTCTCCAACAATGAGAAAGATTGCTGATTGTTAGAAAGAGTTCAAAAAAGAGCAACAAAAATGGTTAATTGTCTTGGTAGTTTACCTTATGCAGATAGATTAAAGAAATTGGGTATGTTTTCACTTAGATATAGAAGGCTAAGAGGAGATCTAATTGAAGTCTTCAAATTTGTAAATGGTCAGCATTCTGGATATTTAAAGGGAATGTTTGAGTTCAATAGGGAAAATCGAGGTAGGTCATCAGCATAAACTCATTATGAAACAAAGTAGGACTAGGCCAAGGCTATGTAAACCAGGTAGACCGCTCCGGCCGAAAAAGTGGCGACAACTCGTAATTTAGTTGCAACGACCCCGCAGCTGCTGTGACGCGGAGGTGGGTCAGGCGGCCGGCCGGCCGGTCGCCTACGTAGGGTTAATGCGTAGATCCCTCCCGCTTTTTTTTGTCGCTTGGTTCCTTTGTTTGTCGGCTGATTTGTAAACTTAAGATGTATATCTACCACAAATTAAGCGTTGTATTGGGTGCCGTTGCGAAAATTGCAATCCGACCCAAACTTTTTAAGTTATGGGCCGGAACAGTTTGCTGCCCGGTGATTCTGGCCGGCTGCGTACTCCCCCCGTTTTTTCCCGCTTGGTTCCTTCGTTTACCGGCCGATTGTTACACTTAAGATGTCTATATACCACAAATTAAGCGATGTATTGGATGACGTTGGGAAAATCGCAATGCAACCCATTTTTTTTTTTAAAGTTATGGGCCGGCAAATTCCACTGACGGGCGATTCCGGCCGGACCGCCGTACGTAAAACGCCAACGCGCACGTTCCTCCGGTGTGTGTCGCCTGATTTCTTCATTTGCCGACCTATTGTTAAAATTAAGATAACAATCTGTTACAAATTTAACGATGTATCTTATGCCGTTGAGAAAATTGCCATCGGACTCAAACTATTTACATTTTGGGCCGCAAAGTTAACCGTCCTTTGGCTCACGATGGCAGACCGGACAGCCACCACATACAATACTCAAACAGTGATAACACTCACATAGTCTGAATTAAATCATGCGGCCCAAATTATGGCTAAGAAAAAATTGCACTAGGCTTACCTGATAAATAAAACAAAGATGCTGCTATAACAGTTGACAATTTGCGATGATAACGTCTGACAGTTCTTGGCAAAGGCCAAAGCATACCCACAGAATAGATATTCTCATCTTTTTTGACGAGTTTCATGAAAATCTGATTAGATAAGTCGATTGTCAAATGCATTCAAGCAATTCAAAGTAACTGTTTAAAATTACACTTCCCACCCGCGTCTCCACACCGTACCATCCCGCCCGTTCACCGCGTCTCCAGCCGACGCCGGCCCACCAGGCGCCGCCATTGGCGGATCCAGAACGGTGGTGGTGGGGGGGGGGGGGGGGGGAGGGCACTTTTGGGGGGATTCCAAGAAGTCTCACACAATTCTGAAAACTCATCAGATTTTGCTTGCTTATGCATTGGCAGCTGATTTAAAACAAACTTTCCTTAGTAAAAGTTGCTTGGAGTTTCTTCTATATCAGGAAATAAGTCAATTTTGCGCCAATTTCAGGTTTGTCTAGAAGTTTGTCGGGGGGGGCATGGCCGCCATACCCTCCCCCCTCCCCCTGGATCCGCTATTGGCCGCCGCTGTGCGACGCAATGTGTTGTTGCCTGTGGAGACCAGTGCAGAAAATCCAAGATTTTTGGTCACAGCCCAGTCACGACCACAGCATGAGCTGGCAAGTCACAGCTTTAGTCACGGCGCTGCAATGCTAACCCGGCGCTGGCCTTGCCAGTCACAGCTTCAGTCACGGCTGTGACCAGGTCTGGTTCCAGCGCTGGGACACTGGAACCAGAATTCTACAACTCTAGTTGCCTGGCAACGTACGCACCAGGGCGCTGTACGTGGCAGGAGCTCTCCCGCCCCATGCAGTCTCTAAATAGTAAATATGTCGCGTTAGATCGCATCAGAATTAATTGGCCTTTCACATATACATTTGTATAACTCTCAACGTTTTCTCAAACAAGGAAAAATCCTCGAAAAGCTCCTAGACACCCATGCCCTCCGCACTGCACCATGCAATTAATGTTACGTAAGCAAATGATGTTTGGCTATTCTGACCCTCATCCTCGTCATCAGCAGTCGACCAATGAGCGTGGAGAGTGTCAGACGCTGATTGGCCAAAAAGCTGTTGACAGCAAAATCTGGCTCATGAGCAGATGCGTGAACAAGACCAAGCTGCAGACGTTGCTAATATTTGTCGCCCTTTTTCCCCATGTTAAATAGGTGGAGCGGACCCCCTGGGGCCTGGACTAGGCTATGACAATCATTTTTAAGTAGAAGGGTTGTATGACATTGGAATATGCTACCAGGGGATGTCGCTGATGCAAGTGACACTTGCTTCCTTCAAAATTAGATTAGATAAATACTTTACAGAGAAGGGATTAGTTCATAAATACTTGTGGGATTAGCCTTCTTTTATGCAGGTAGAGTAAGGTGATTTGAAGGGGGTGAGACTGGTTGAGGGGGGTGGGTGGGGTGCAATTTTGGATGGGCCCAAGAGGCTCTTTGTTGCACTTTTCTTTTATGTCTTTATGTCTAATCAAACA
>JAXIVJ010014038.1:5000-35567 GCA_036785665.1 Chirona hameri | reverse complement strand
GAATACCGTGATGCATTCGGCGGATTAACTTGGCCCCCTACGACGACGTATTTAGTGTATGCGATTTGTTGAGAGGTAATTCAACGAGAGGTATTCAACGTTGAACAGATTGATACCAAATCGATATATCGCGTATGATATGATATGTCGCGTTTCCAATAGCGGAGGGAAAAGACCGATCATGAACTCCGAAAGAAGTATATGTACTTGCTTTTTAATTATTATAAACTTCCAACTTTGAATTAGGGAATAATTGTATTTAATTTGTATATTTAGATCACAGTTTTATACCGTAACGGCAGTCTAATAAATTGTTGCTAACAAAGTCAAACGGTCATTATTTCCCTTTAATCGCCAGCCAGTCACGAAAGATCAGGTCCGGAGGGTGACGTCATACTTTCTACGGTTCCTGCGGTTGCTCGGGAGCAGCCGCAAAATAACTTAGACATAAATGGCGTGTGTCCGACAAAGGTTGCGCACTGTTTTGTTGGCATCGCAGTTCACTGGTGGTTGTTTGCCCAAATGTGACAACTCGTAGTGACTCGTAGATATTCATGTAGTTGAGTGGCTCTGAAAAACATTCAGAGTTTCCATGCAATTGCCTATTGGTTGTGAACGTTACACGTGCCATCTATCGGACGCCATCAGCGGCCGCAAGTGTTCAAGGTTGCTCAAATTAAGCTCCGCCTTCTGGTCGCGGGAGCCGCGGCGGCCGCAGTCCCCTTGAACACGAACAGGCCTCTGGACACTGGACAGACATGCAGCCATGTCTCGCGGGATTATTAATGTTTTCAAACAATGTTGTTAAAGCGTGTTGTTGGGTTTGAACAAGAGATGCAAGATTCTGGTCCCAGCGTCCCAGCGCTGGGACCAGAACTGGTCACGGCCGTGACTGAAGCTGTGACTGGCCAGGCCAGCGCCATAGGGTTAGCATTGCAGCGCCGTGACTAAAGCTGTGACTTGCCAACTCATTCCGTGGCCGTGACTAGGATTGACCAAAGATTTAGGATTTTCTGCATCTCTAGTTTGAACATATGAGTTCAATGTCATATGGTGCGCTTACGTCCGTTCGCTTGTGGGCCGGGGCTGGCGCACTTTGTGGCATTACCTTACCCTACTTGTTTATGAATAAGTTGCTAAGCTACTTTTGCCTTTCTCTTGAACTGCTCAAGTGACTCAGGTGTGTGGGAAATGTGCATAACTGAAGAAGAAAAAATCCCAGCTCAGGCACGCATTTGTGACAGGCTTCCTTTTCCTAGTCGTTGCTCTTTTTCTCGTTTTTTTAGTACAATCTTGTGTTAGTAAACTCATTGTATTGCATTGCACTGCCGTCTGCACTAGCGTCTATTATTAATGCGAAACATCCTGGCCTTTCCATTGAGCTACGTAATTATAAACAAATATGTATAATTGAGCCTTCCCGCCTCAGTAACAAGCTGACCATCGGTGCGGTATGCTCCCAGCAATAACAGCTGTGAACAGCTGACGGCCCAGTAGCGCTGTGTTGCTGTCTCAGATGTTACCCGGCATCACTCGCTGGACACTCAGCAGTCAACATGGCACCTATGGCGCCATATACATACACACATACACACACACGCACACGCACACGCACACGCACACGCACACCCACGCACGCACACGCACACGCACACGCACACGCACACGCACACGCACACGCACACGCACACGCACACACACACACACACACACACGCACGCGCACGCGCACGCGCACGCACGCGCACGCGCGCGCGCACGCGCACGCGCGCGCGCACGCACACACACACACACACACACACACACACACACACACACACACACACACACACACACACACACACACACACACACACACACACACACACACACACACACACACACACACACACACACACACACACACACACACACACACACACACACACACACACACACACACACACACACACACACACACACACACACACACACACACACACACACACACACACACACACACACACACACACACACACACACACACACACACACACACACACACACACACACACACACACACACACACACACACACACACACACACACACACACACACACACACACACACACACACACACACACACACACACACACACACACACACACACACACACACACACACACACACACACACACACACACACACACACACACACACACACACACACACACACACACACACACACACACACACACACACACACACACACACACACACACACACACACACACACACACACACACACACACACACACACACACACACACACACACACACACACACACACACACACACACACACACACACACACACACACACACACACACACACACACACACACACACACACACACACACACACACACACACACACACACACACACACACCACACGATCGTCGGACCTCGGCGCTGACCGGTCCCCTGGGCGAGGCCGACGCCTTGGAATCTCCATAGCCAATAGCCATGCAAATGACGCTCGGCGGCATCTAGCCTGTCCGCCTTGGAAATCGCTGTCGTAGTACGTGCTGGCGTCGGCATATGACTTTCAAAACCCCTGCCTGGCAGCGTAAAACCGGGCCACGTTGCGTACGAGGCAGCACCCAGTGGGTCACAACTCACAGAGGCATTCAATACCAGGAACTCACCCGGGGTTTGATGTAATGTAAATGTTTACTTGCGCTTTCTCTCGTTGGTTGCTACCAGAGAGGCCTTTCGGGTTGTGTTCTGTGTTAGTCATGGTCACGTGACCATCGTGGCAGCGACTGCCTGTGCCAGTCACATCAGCAACATATTGATGAGTTGACGTGTCCAAGTGGCAGGATTTCATCGATCTGGAACCCGATGCTCTTCCTTTTATGCGACCTGGTCATTTTGTAATTGTGTTTATTCATGTTTGCTTCCTTCCATCTTGCAGTTTCCCCGTGGCTCGTACTGGTATGTTTGTTTTCCATCTCAATTCGAACACGTTCCGTCTATACTATATACGTATGGGGTCAATTTCAGTGGGTTGTTTTGGTTTTGGTGTTGTATCCTGCTAGGCGGAAGGGTGTGTTATAGGGCTTCAATCTTCAAAGTATCAGTCCTCATTTCAGGAACGGCGATGGCTGACTGTCTAATTTAGAATATGTTGTCTGTGCCTCAAGATACATAACGTCCTCCAGCCTGTGTCTCAGTACGGCGTTCAGATGACCAACCCGTCATGTGTGGCTCTTTTAACCGCCGCATTAAACAATGATCCGAACCCTTACGGCAAGTGTATGGCGTTACACATTATACCACACGAGTCTGGATGATTCCATGATGATTCCATGATTGTCAATGATCCGAACCCTTACGACAAGTGTATGGCGTTACACATTATACCACACGAGTCTGGATGATTTCATGATGATTCCATGATTGTCAATGATCCGAACCCTTACGACAAGTGTATGGCGTTACACATTATACCACACGAGTCTGGATGATTCCATGATGATGCCATGATTGTCAATGATCCGAACCCTTACGACAAGTGTATGGCGTTACACATTATACCACACGAGTCTGGATGATTCCATGATGATTCCATGATTGTCAATGATCCGAACCCTTACGACAAATGTATGGCGTTACACATTATACCACACGAGTCTGGATGATTCCATGATGATTCCATGATTGTCAATGATCCGAACCCTTACGACAAGTGTATGGCGTTACACATTATACCACACGAGTCTGGATGATTCCATGATGATTCCATGATTGTCAATGATCCGAACCCTTACGACAAGTGTATGGCGTTACACATTATACCACACGAGTCTGGATGATTCCATGATGATTCCATGATTGTCAATGATCCGAACCCTTACGACAAGTGTATGGCGTTACACATTATACCACACGAGTCTGGATGATTCCATGATGATTCCATGATTGTCAATGATCCGAACCCTTACGACAAGTGTATGGCGTTACACATTATACCACACGAGTCTGGATGATTCCATGATGATTCCATGATTGTCAATGATCCGAACCCTTACGACAAGTGTATGGCGTTACACATTATACCACACGAGTCTGGATGATTCCATGATGATTCCATGATTGTCAATGATCCGAACCCTTACGACAAGTGTATGGCGTTACACATTATACCACACGAGTCTGGATGATTCCATGATGATTCCATGATTGTCAATGATCCGAACCCTTACGACAAGTGTATGGCGTTACACATTATACCACACGAGTCTGGATGATTCCATGATGATTCCATGATTGTCAATGATCCGAACCCTTACGACAAATGTATGGCGTTACACATTATATCACACGAGTCTGGATGATTCCATGATGATTCCATGATTGTCAATGATCCGAACCCCTACGACAAGTGTATGGCGTTACACATTATACCACACGAGTCTGGATGATTCCATGATGATTCCATGATTGTCAATGATCCGAACCCTTACGACAAGTGTATGGCGTTACACATTATACCACTCGAGTCTGGATGATTCCATGATGATTCCATGATTGTCAATGATCCGAACCCTTACGACAAATGTATGGCGTTACACATTATATCACACGAGTCTGGATGATTCCATGATGATTCCATGATTGTCAATGATCCGAACCCTTACGACAAGTGTATGGCGTTACACATTATACCACACGAGTCTGGATGATTCCATGATGATTCCATGATTGTCAATGATCCGAACCCTTACGACAAATGTATGGCGTTACACATTATATCACACGAGTCTGGATGATTTCATGATGATTCCATGATTGTCAATGATCCGAACCCTTACGACAAATGTATGGCGTTACACATTATATCACACGAGTCTGGATGATTCCATGATGATTCCATGATTGTCAATGATCCGAACCCTTACGACAAATGTATGGCGTTACACATTATATCACACGAGTCTGGATGATTCCATGATGATTCCATGATTGTCAATGATCCGAACCCTTACGACAAATGTATGGCGTTACACATTATACCACACGAGTCTGGATGATTCCATGCACAGCGGGACCGAACCTCCGTATGCTTTTCTCCGCGACCATGGCTCGCCCGTCCCGCCTCCTCCTCCATAGCCGGTGGTCTCTTACTAATGGCCTTAGCACAGAAATGCATCGATAAATCATATAACGAAGATAATGGCCCACTCCGTTACCGCACAGTGTCCCAACTGGCGGGTAACGCGGGACAGGGCCGGCCCGCGCCACCGGCGGGGGCTCTCTCTCTCCAGCCGAGGACGTTGGTTGTACAGTATACATGGGGCGGTCAGTACCGCGCTCCAGTGAGACTCCGAGCCGTTCATTTGCATGGCATCTGCGCGGCCGGATCGTGCTGCATTAAATACTCTGGCCGACTATAATGTATATTGCAGGCGTCATTAGGTGCGGCCGAGGTTTTTAGCCCAGGCGACCGCCGCCACCGAGCGCCGACTGCGTGGAACGGTGGCTAATTGCTGGGAGTGGATTGGTCCAAAGGTCGATGTGATGTGTCTTGTGGGCAGTTCGGTGATAAAATGAGGACCTTAATGATCAAACTTTCCGTGGTCGAAGTTGAGTGACAATTTGAGCATACGCTTCTTACTCTTACTAGTTAAAATAGAACTTAAATAGGGATTATGACTGAGGTTAAGATATATTATTATAACTTAAGAATCACATTTTAGTGAAGCGGCGCTGGCATAGATTTTCTGGTCGTGTGTACGTGGTATGTTGAGCGCTTTCCTACAGGTGGGTCTCGCAGCCCAGTCAAAACATTAACCGCAAAAACGACAAACATGCACCAATTACCCCAATAGTACGAACACAAGCAAAACAAACCCAGGTGTCTGATTCACGAGATTACGAAGTTTTTTGTTTTTTGTTTACTGATCGAGGCGTTTCGTCAGCCATAGCTCAGATGCCGAGCTTGTCACGTCTCGTCTCGTCACGATACTACGGGTCAGGGCGCGGCCGTCCCATTTGTAAGGAGCTGGGGGCCCACCGGCTCTATCAGATGGAACGCCGTGCAAGTCGATCACGTTAAACATAAATACATTGTGCATGTGCACGTCACAGTTTTAATATTGTATTAGTCTGTTGTGTAGAGTGCACTGTGAGCTAGTTGAGGTATTGGCAAATCGATGACTGAGAGCAGTTCGGTTCCTATGGGACGTTTCTCCTGATACCACTGTATTCGTTTACCAAGACATATTCACGTCCTGTCTTGTGTGTAATCCTGTGTGGTATGTGCAGGCGTGTTTCTCCATGTCGTACCATTCGCAAGTCTCGGCGCGCACTACGCAGTGAATATGGATTACAGACTAGGCCATGATTGGATCACTGACTAGTTCGGTCTGCCGGACAGCTAGCCTGTCATGCGGAAAGTCGCCACGTCCAATACCGGGGTTTCTCGTTAACAAGCAGCTCACAACGCCTGTCGCCGTTATGTCGTGACTCATGCCTGTGCAGTAGGCGACGTTGTTCTTTTACCACGCTTTCAGCAATGTTTTCTAGTCTGTTCATCTATCGGAGATATAATGCAACTATATCTGGATAGAGCTACTGCGCAGTGCTGATTGATCTTGATTCTTGGTAATATGGAGATGTCTTACACCAGCTTGTATTACCTGCTTCTTGACAAGTCTAGCTAGCATGCAGTGAACATTATTTATTTATTTATTTATTTATTTATTTATTTATTTATTTATTTATTTATTTATTTATTTATTTATTTATTTATTTATTTATTTATTTATTTATTTATTATTTATTTATTATTTATTTATTATGTATTTATTATTTATTTATTTATTATTTATTTATGTATTATTTATTTATTTATTACGAGCGAGCGCAAAGCGCTCGCTCGTCTTTCCGTGGTATATGGGACAAATCTGAATATGAGCGACCCGACCCGACTCGACCCGGCCCGTGGCGACGCTTTTGACAAGCGACGCTTCTCTGCAACCGCGCGTCCGATTGACAAGCAGGCTTCTTGGCTGAGCAGCCCCATCCAACCTACCCTGTTTGAGACCAGTGTCGACTCACGTGGGTGACTACCACTGCGCGTGGCGCGTGGCGCGTGGCGCGTGGCGCGTGGCGCGTGCCGCGTGCCGCGTGCCGCGTGCCGCGTGCCGCGTGCCGCGTGCCGCGTGAGGGGTGTTAGAAGGTGTTTCCTTGCAATAACTCTGCAACGGCTGAGCCGATTGTGTTCAAATTTGGTGTGTGGTTAGGGACCCTCAGACGCCACTTTCCCACAACTTTTTGGCGGGTGCCTCTGCACGTGCGCACGTGCACACACCTATTATATGTATATAAGGAACGGCTGAGCCGATTGTGTTCAAATTTGGTGTGTGGTTAGGGACCTCTCAGCCGCCGCTTTCCACAAGTCAGGGATGGGGTGCCTCTTCACGTGCTCACCCCTGTTCTATATCGCAGGAATGGCTGAGCCGATTGTGTTCAAATTTGGTGTGTAGTTAGGTACCTCTCAGCCGCCATTTTCCCACAAGTCAGGGGTGGGGTGCTTCTGCACGTGCGCACGTGCGCACGTGCGCACCCTTTTTGTATCTCAGAAACTACTTGTCCGATGGAGTTTAAATTCACCATACATTTTCTTCGCGCTCGTTCGTTCACCGCCAACTTCGGCATCTTACTGGTTGTACATCGTGGGATTATCCCCTCTAATGGACCGAGGTCTGGGGGCTATTCCTAATCCCTAGTCAAGAACGTGGGGTGTATAAAAACAGTGGATAGAATAGCATTCACACGCTCATATTCCCTGTCAGGTACATAGTCAATAGTGATCGCTCTACTCCTGCGTGGGTAGTAGGCGCTGCTTCAGCGTATGTTTGGATGACGCCACCGACACGGTCGCAAGTGCAGGTGGCAGCTCATTGTAAAGTTTGGCCGCGCGGTAGACCAACTGACGCTTGCCCGCAGCAGAGCCGGTGATGCGAGGCAGACTGAGCAGATGGTCTTGCCTAGTACTGCGCACACGATCAGCACGCTCTCGGTTCGTATAAAACTGCGAAGACAGATACCCTGGTTGACCGGTCACGGAACCGATGAAGTGAGCTCAAGGTCTGGTGATAAAATAAGTCCGCAGACGTGAGCCAGTCTAGCTCTTCCTAACAGCCGAGATGGGGTCGAGATGGGGGCGAACAACTGGCGGAAACGCGGCAGCTGACAGACGGACAGGGCCGGCCGAGCCCGGAGGACGGGTGCCGGGACGGTAGCACGCGATCACTGTACCCGCTGATTAGCATGGCCATTGCACGTTGACAGTTGCCAGGGCCTGCCGACTTATCTGTGGGAGACGCGCCGATCTCGTATTTCCGACTGTTCAGCCGAGCCGCGGCCATGCATTATGCAGTGGCTGCGGAATCAGCCGGCGACGGCGTCACCGTCACCGGCTGTGCCGTGCCGCGGGAGCCGAGCCGAGGGCGCGGCGGACTGACCTCGCTCCCCATGAAGGCCACTGACTGGAGGGCCGCCGCGGCCGCCGCCAGGTTATACTGCGGGGCGCCGCCCGCCGCTGGTATAGTGCGGCCCGCCACACGTGTGTGTGTGTGTGTGTGTGTGTGTGTGTGTGTGTGTGTGTGTGTGTGTGTGTGTGTGTGTGTGTGTGTGTGTGTGTGTGTGTGTCGTGTGTCGTGTGTCGTGTGTCGTGTGTCGTGTGTCGTGTGTCGTGTGTCGTGTGTCGTGTGTCGTGTGTCGTGTGTCGTGTGTCGTGTGTCGTGTGTCGTGTGTCGGTGTGTCGGTGTGTCGTATGTATGTATGTATGCATTACAGCATGAACTATCCACACGAATGAGGTTTTTACAGTTGTTTGTCATGTTGGCAGGTTACACAGGGTACAATACAAAACACATCAGCATGCACTTTCACACTTCCACACACGCATAGAACTCAGTGCACCTCGCATGTCACGTCAGGTATGGCGCCCTGGCTCCAGGCTACGCTTCAGCTCTCTCATGAACTTGCCAGCAGACATGCACTCGAAGTCGCGTGGCAGACCGTTCATATTGCGCGCAGCGCGGTAGGCAAAGCGCCTCTTTCCGGCCTCTGTCCTGACCCGAGGAAGAGATAGGTGGTGGTCCTATCGGGTCGTTCGAGAGTGCGCCGGTCTCTCACAGTTGTGAGAAAATAGACCGGCGAGACTCTCCGGCTCAGCGGTGCTGCGGACTTTGTGGAGAAGACAGAGGGTTTGATAAAGGAAGAGGTCGGGAGCATCGAGCCACCCCAGTGCTTCCCGCACCTCCGAAATGTGGTCAAACTTGCGTTTTCCGGAAACGACTCGCGCTGCAAAGTTGATGAGTTTTTGAATGCGATGCAGGTTTTTGGCAGAGCCGTTTCCGTACACGACCAAACAGTAACGAATGTGAGAGAACACTAGGGCGGTGACGATTTCGGGAAGTATTTGTGACGGGAGGTAGTGACGGATATGGGATAGACTGACAAGGATACCGCAGCACTTACGGCTGTGTGTCGTGTGTCGTGTGTGTGTCGTGTGTGTCGCGCGCCAGGACCTCAGCTGGCCGGCCGGTCGGTCGGGTGTGCCCACTGAGGGTCCACTAGAGATGCAGAAATGACACCTGCAGTGTTGGCGCTAGGTAATAAATTAATTAAGTCATGGCGAGGTGTCGCGGGTAGGAAGTCTGCCAAGTTGTTTCAGCTGTCAGGGTCGATTATCTTGCCCAGGGAAACTATGGCAATAAATTGTCCAAATTAAATCACTCTCCTTAACAAACCACGACGTTAGACATTGACACACCATGAACTGGGGGGGGGGGGGGGGGGGGGGGGGCTAAATATTGTCTCCTGAAGAACATTCGCGATAGCTCAAAAGTCACTATGCTGTCGATTTGAGATTTTCCGTACCTTCTTCCACATCATTTCCACGCTTGCTGTGTAAAATATTGAAGAGATTCCACCGTTTTTTTATGTTCCAATTTAGATAATTGTATTTGCTACAAACGAGTTTGGTGGTAAAACCAGGCAACCTGAATGAATATTAAGTCGAAATAGTAAAATCCAATCGAATTTCAATTAAATCAAAGCCTTTCTTATTACTAAATATCAGGGTGTCAAATCAAACTTTGTAATTTTAGGGACCAAAACCCAAGTCTACAATATATGGATTTTGGTGTTTGTAGTTCCTCCTTCAAAACTCTATCAACAACAACTTAGTAAAGATGGGCGGCATTGGCGACCGAAATCAAGTGCAATGGCGTCACTAAATTGATCAGAGATTGATCACCTATTCCCATGGACTCGGCATTGAACCTTTTAATACCAATGCCATGGAACCCACGGACCCTCGTTCCCACGCTGCTAATGGTCGGGGTGCATACCCGTGCTGGTGTCCTTTCTTGGTCCATCCCTGATATCGCTGAAACAGAGTATAGTTCGACAGGGTAGGGTATAACAATATCGTCGGAATCATTGACCTTATCCTCGTTTTTATATTATTTAAGAAGATAAAACTTCAAAATGACTTGTTTATTGATATTTCGGCCGCAGGCCTTTTTAAAAATACATCTATGGTATACAATGTTCACATACAAATAAGATAATATATATATGCACCGCATTCGTCGCCTGCCGATTCAATTTTGACACATTTAAAATAAATCAATCAATCGATCAATATGTATTGAGCGTCACAATGTGACAGGTACATGCATAAACAGAACAGAAACAGAACACCAGCAGTGAGTATACCTACTCCGCATCCTACCTACTATCCTATCCTATCCTACTCCTCATCTATACCTACTCCTCAAATATATCTCGTGACAGACATTCCAACTATCTTCACTATTTCGGAAGTCATTGTCACTCACAGCCGCGTCGGCAATGTCACGCATTACTATACATCATCAACCATGTTACATCCTCCAACATAACACGTCATACATATTTAACGTTCATACGAGTACATTACAACATTGACAATATTCAGCAAAAACTCTACACTACACGCATAATAGGCCACGATGATCCCTGGGTATTTAAAGCTGGTGCGCGACTCCTAATGATGCTACTCTCGGCGATCTTTCTATCCGGATGATTCTGAGCTCTACACAATTTTGAGATCTAATAGGCCCAAGCTTGTACGAATTACGTCCTGGTTGTGCTCGTTTAGGAAATGATCACCGAACGGGGTGTTTGCCGTTGTGTTGATGGCTCGTTGTCAGCAAGCGGATTGGACGCATGGATTCCCCTACACATTCCCCTACCTTTCTCCCCCTTTGTTGGCATATCTTACAGATGATTTCATACACTACGTTCTTTTGCGTACAATCCCCCTTGAATCCGGACATGCATAAATGACACTTGCGACCCCCTGGACAACTAGGTTTGGAAATTGAAGACCTCACAAGAGCTGTTTTTAGTTTGTTATCGTTCCTCGAAGCTATACGTACTCGTAATTTTGACTTTCTTATGATGTGTTTGACTTTCCACAAGAGCTGTTATCTATGTAAGGCAAAGTTAGAAAACCGTACTCTATCGAGGACGGTTTTCCCTCCTTCCCTTTTCGCCACTTTCCATCCTCTCGTCACCCCTCACCCCTCTTCCCTCCTCTCCCCGCCCCTTCCTGACCCTTAATCGTTGAACTTATCTCAGTAATCGCTTTAAGAGTCGAAGTATACCCGTTTTCTAACAACAAGTTCCAGATTTTGTTAACGCTTTTGTCCTCCTTGTGTTTACTTGACGAGTTGTTGTAAGCCCTATGAAACATGTTACGAACGATGTCGTGTTTTGTGTCCTTGGGATGAGCCGATGATGAGTGAAGAATGATGCCCGAGTTAGTTGGTTTGATGTAAAGTTCTGTCTCTATTTTAGTGATGTTCTCGCAAGTCTCCACCGTCTCCAAAGTATCTAGGAATGTGACTCCTTGTCCATCTCTACTATAATCCATGGTAAATGACAGGTTCGGGTGCTGACTGTTCAGGAATGCTAGGAAGTCCTAGCTAGCATTCCAATATATCGATGATTATGCAGGGATCTGGACGCATGGACAACAGACTCTAGATGACTTCCTAGCATTCCTGAACAGTCAGCACCCGAACCTGCCATTTACCATGGATTATAGTAGAGATGGACAAGGAGTCCCATTCCTAGATACTTTGGTGACGGTGGAGACTTGCGAGAACATCATTCAAATAGAGACATAACTTTACATCAAACCAACTAACCCTGGCATCATTCTTCACTCATCATCGGATCATCCCAAGGACACAAAACACAACATCGTTCGTAACATGTTTCATAGGGCTTACAACAACTCGTCAAGTAAACAAAAGGAGGACAAAAGCGTTAACAAAATCTGGAACTTGTTAGAAAACGGGTATGCTTCGAGACTCTTGAAGAGATTACTGAGATAAGTTCAACGATTAAGGGTCAGGAAGGGGCGGGGAGAGGAGGGAAGAAGGGTGAGGGGTGACGAGAGAGGTAGGGAAGGGGCGAAAAGGGAAGGAGGGCGGGTACAGAGGACGGTTTTCTAACTTTGCCTTACATAGCTGAACAGCTCTTGTGGAAAGTCAAAATGACGAGTACGTATAGCTTCGAGGAACGATAACAAACTAAAAACAGCTCTTGTGAGGTCTTCAATTTTCAAACCTAGTTGTCCAGGGGGTCGCAAGTGTCATTTGTGCATGACCGGATTCAAGGGGAATTGTACGCAAAAGAACGTAGTGTATGAAATTCGCTGTAAGCTATGTCAACAAAGGGGGAGAAAGTATGGGAATATGTAGGGGAATACATGCGTCCAATCCGCTTGCGGTACAGCGAGCATAGACGCGACGCCATCAACAAAACGGCAAACACCCAGTTCGGTGATCATTTCCTTAACGAGCACAACCAGGACGAATTTCGTACAAACTCGGGCCTATTAGATCTTAAAATTGTGAACAGAGCTCAGGATCATCCGGATTGAAAGATCGCAGTGAGGATCAAAATTAGGATTCGCGCACCAGCGAGGACCCTCGCCCTACAAGCTGACAGCCCCCCCCCCCCCCCCCCCTGAGGTTTTCTTGAATAACTGTACACATGCGGCGCATCTTACTGAAATTTTCAGTAGCTGAGTTTACAACAAGTATACGTATGCTGGAAAAATTCATTGAAATTGGTTTAGTAGTTTGGGAGATAATGATGTTTTGATGACGTCATGTTGGTGGAAAAACGTTTTTTTACGTTTTTTGTATTTGTTCTCCACGCACACAGTGCACTGGCACACAGCTCGTGACACCGTCAGGCACAGGCGGCCGGCCGGCCCGGGCGCAGCGAGACGAATGACAACTTGTCGCTCGTATTCCCGCCCTGCGCCTTTTTGTGTGTATTTGTTCTCCACGCACACAGTGCACTGGCACACAGATCGTTTGCAAAATCGTAGAAAATATATTTTTTAAGCAAATTGCAAACGCAATTCAGCAAAGATAGAAAATATCATTCTCTTTAAAATGGCAATCCCGGATTTCCAAAATGTTGGGGTTTTGACCCCTAAAATGAAATAAAAACTGATTTTGGGGGGAAAATCACCACAAAATCAAAATTTTCAAAGATAAAACCGGAATATATGTGAGAGAACTGAGTGTGGATAATACCCAAACCAAATTGCAAAGTAATATCTCTATTTTTGACTGGGTGATGGCTCCCAAGTGTAAGAAACTCATGACGTCATTTTTGTAATAACTTTTTTTGACTTTTTTTACAAGATACGAACAAATAATTACCTTTTCTGCATTTCTGAGACAAAATTGGTCTAGGAACATGCATTTTTATTTACATTTATCAATTTCTAATTTTTAGGTTTTCTGACAGCAAAATCGCTGTTCTGGACGTCGTCGATCCGAGGTCATTCACTTGACCTGGAAGGTCACCCGTTGACCTGAAACCTAAAAATCGCATTCTGTTAGATTCCTCTCATGGCAGGCAGCATGCTTGTTCTTACCGCATTGCTCTAAGTTGCTTGGTTTGGAAGTTAACGGGGGGCTGTCGCCTCCCCTCCCCCCGTAGGGCGAAGGTGCAAAAACTCCCGTAGGGCGAGGGTTAAATACCCAGGGATCATCGTGGCCTATTTTGCATGTAGTGTATAGTTTTTTTTTGTAATATTGTCAATGTTGTAATGTACTCGTATGAACGTTAAATATGTATGACTTGTTATGTTGGAAGATGTCACATGGTTGACACATTGCGTGACACATTGCCGACGCGGCTGTGAGTGACAATGAATTCCGAAATAGTGAAGATAGTTGGAATGTCTGTCACGGGATATATTTGAAATGTGTCAAAATTGAATTGGCAGGCGACGAATGCGGTGTATTATTTTTATGTGAACATTGTATACCATAGGGCATAGATGTAATTTTGAAAAAGGCCTGCGGCCGAAATATCAATAAAGAAGTCATTTTTAACGTTTGTTTTTCTTGAATAATATAACAACAACGAGGATGAGGTCAATGATTCCGATGATATTGTTAACACTAATCATGTTCCTCGCAGCAGCTTTGAATAGTTTAGGGTAGGGTATAGTTCACTTCGAACTGTTTGCACCTCCAGCACCGATGACGCATGTCCATGCTCGCTGCATGCCGTGATCGCATCTGGCCTGGCGTGGCCTCTTATACCGGAAGAATGTTCCGCACAACGTGGCTCTCGATCTGCGTAGTCTGACCCTGTAGCTCAGTTGGAAGAGCGCTTTAACCCTCGCCAGTGCAGGGTCCGATACCTACGTGACCGTGCAAGGGGGGGGGGGGGGTACGACCCCTAGCGTTTCGCCCCTAATTGAGCTAGAGCTTCGATTTAAAAACGAGCGTGTTACTTGTGATGAGAGAAAGCCGTTGATACCCGATTTTAAAGTCCTGGATTATTAGGTGACCTCTGAGGTCATGTCAATGACCCGGATGTCATCCAAATCGTGCATGTGTATAGAGATTGAATTATAATCGAGCTAGAGTCGTGAATGAAAATGCAGCGCATGTCTTGTCGTTAGAGGAATGAATTGCAATTAACTCTAGGTCCCTGTTGACCTTTGACCTTTGACCTGATGACCTGATTTTACATTTGTCCTTTGATCTAATATCTCTATTATATATCCACATCCATGCTTGTCCAACATAGACGGCTGTGTTGTGTTTATCTACAGTTGGTAGAGATCTGGAAAGCATACTACACATACTTGAACAACAAACACTCGGAAAGTACACAAGTTACAAGCATCGATTATACGGGACGCCAGTGCGCCTGGCATGACCTTGAGAAACAGGGCATAGGTCACGGGACATGGGGAGTAGAGGTTTGAAATTTTAAGAGTATGTGTAAAATAGTTCAAAAGTAGGGTACTGAAAGATGCATTGCAATCGGTTGATAAATACGCGGGATATTCCCGAAAAACCTAGGGAGTGGCACCCCCCCCCCCCCCCCCCCCCCCGCACAGGCGAGGGTTAAAGCCTTTCCCGGTGTGGCAGGACGGGTTCGTGTTGCTTCGGCACATGATGCTTGCCCCTGACTGGTATAGCCTGCGGCTTATAACAGTGGTCGCGTTCAAGGTCAAGTTACGTCAGAGGGCGGGGCTGACCGCGTCCGGGTGTGGTTAGACACTTCAAGCTTTCAAATATAAATAAAGTAGCCTGTTCATCATGCCGCATCTGCGCCATATTTGTAATAATCTTACATTTCGTACCGAAAATCTACGAAAGGGTACCCTTGCTAAGTTGTTTTACTCCAACTTTATATATACCTGCACTATAATTACGGATATTATATAGATGTCGCTTGGGTGATATCTGGCACGATAAGTGTCGCAGTCGGCATTTCAACGCGGAACAATTAATGGATTCTGAGTAAATATCGGAGTTTTGTAAGTGGTGAATTCCACCCCATGTCAATTTGTTTTTACATCTGGAACTTTGTTACGGGAATATTGAAGATAAATTCCCCATTATATAAAGACCCTGTCTACTTTTGTAAGGCCAGCTACATTTCTTGAAATATTTGATTTATGGCGTCATTGAGGAAATGTGAGCGGGAAATCCGTACTGAAAGTTGTCGTAGTCCGTAGGTAATTCAGACTAAATGGGCAGTTTACATATTTTTTACCATGATATTGACAGAGGATGATCATAATCCCATTAACCCTCGCCCTCGCCTCACAGCCCCCCCCCCCCCCCCCCTGAGGTTTTTCTTGAATAACTGTTTACACATGCGGCGCATCTTGCTTAAATTTTCGGTAGCTGAGTTTACAACAATTATACGTATGCTGTAAAAATTTAATTGAAATTGGTCAAGTAGTTTGGGAGATAATCATGTTTTGATGACGTCATGCTGGTGAAAAACGATAAATATTTGAAAAATGGTAGAAAACAGAGTTTTAAAGGAAATTGCAAACGCAATTCATCAAAGATACAAAATGACATTCTCTTTAAAATGGCAATCTCAGATTTGCAAAATTCTGGGAAATTCTTTTTGACCCCAATTTTATATAAAAAAAATGATTTGTTTGGAAAAATCCCGACAAAATCAAAATTTTCGAAGATGTTAAAAAACTGAATATATGTGAGAGAACTGGGTATGGACAATACCCATACCAAATTTCAAAGCAATATCTTTATTTTTGACTGAGTGATGGCTCCCTAAGTGTAAGAAATTGATGACGTCATTTTTTTATTACTTTTTTTACTTTTTTTGACAAGATACGAACAATTAATTACCTTTTCTGTATTTCTGAGCCAAATCTGGTCTAGGAACATGCCTTTTTATTTACATTTATCCATTTCTAATTTTGAGGTTTTCTGAAGAGCAAAATTGCTGTTCTGGACGTGGTAAATCCGAGGTCATTCACTTGACCTAGAAGGTCACCCGTTGACCTGAAACCTAAAAATCGCATGCTGTTAGATTCCTCTCATGACAGGCAACATGCTGGTTCTTACTGCATTACTCTAAGTTGCCTGGTTTGGAAGTTAAAAAGGGGGCCTTTCAGCCCCCCTCCCCCCGTAGGGCGAAGGTGAAAAAAGGGCGAGGGTTAAGGGTGTTGTGCAGAAGTCGATATCCATCATATCAATATCATGATTGTCATAATGATGACATTAATATAGATTGGGATGATCAATAACCTGGCAATATTTATTTATTTGTCAACAATGGCAGAAATTACAGAAACGAGCTTTCGTTTTTACAACATCTTCAAGATTCTTGAAGATGAATCTTGAAGATGTAAAAATGAAAGCTCGATTCTGTAATTTCGACCATTGTTGACATAAAACATAAATATTGCCATAGGCCTGAGGCCTATTCGGCATCTAATGATATTATTGGCTTAAGTGACGTCACCGGCATCTAATAATATTATTGGTTTAGGTGACGTTACACCTTAGGTGACGTCATGACACTTTTGAAGACGTCATAGATAGCCGAATATTCTTGGACAATTGCATTTGCAATGAAGAAGTGGTTATCAAAAATTGCTGCAGCCTTTCTATAAGTTTCTGTTTGCTGTAGTGTAGCTATCTTGCAATCCCGTTGTGGCTCCTGAAATGCGTCCCTTTCAATTGTTTATGATAATTGATTTATATATTGTGATCGGGATGGAAGGTAAGCGAAGAGGGTTTCCTCAATTCTTTGAAGTTTGATTTAATCAACAATGCTTTCATGGAAGACCAAGAAAGTAGCGATGATGACGTCATGAATCACGTCAACGAAAACCTTGATCATCGGCCGATGAGGTGAGTTGCTTCATCTTCATCTTATCAAAATCCACCAGTTTCCGCGATATGTGCCCGCTTACTTTGTCGCCGGCACCAATATCGTCGAAATTGTATTCCAAAATCGGGCACATCCAGAAATGTTTGGCTTAGGCATTCTGAGGAGCATGACGGGAGATGACGTCATAGTTCCTGACGTCATTCGCCAGTTAGCCTCCGCCCAGGCTCAGTGCGCCTTACTGCGCATGCGCAGTCGAATATTCTTAGATGCCGAACAGGCCTCTGAGGCCTGTTCGGCATCTGATGAAGAGGAAGCAACTCACCCGATCGCGGTCTTCGTTGACGTGATTCATGACAACGTCATCATCGCTACTTGCTTGGTCTTCCATCAAAGCATTGTTGATTAAATCAAAGAATTGAGGAATTCCTCTTCGCTTACCTTCCATCCCGATCACAATATATAAATAAATTATCATAAACTATTCAAAGACACGTATTGCAGGCGTCACAACGGGATTACAAGATACCCGTAATAAATAAAACAGAAATCAGAAAGCTTATAGAAAGGCTGTTGCAATTTTTTATAGGCCACTTCTTCATTGCCCATGCAATTGTCCTAAAAGTATTCGGCCTATCTACCAGTAAAACGCCTTTTTGGGCGATCACCGATCGAGCGCACTCTGTTAAAGCTAAAACAGGTTTGAAATATGAAACGGTAAGGGAGCACACGTGGTAGTAATACGGTCATTTTAGTCGCCCAGGAAAATTACCAGACCTCAATGCATGCCAACATAAAAATTAAGTTGTATTAAATTGTTCATGATCTCCTTTCTCAAATCCGCCAAAAGGGAGTGCGGCCTGAGCGCTGCATGCTTCAGCGTATAAATTAATGCTTAGAATAATACAGCCATTTTCGATCAAGAATCATGTATGCTAGGTGTTTTGTTCATTTCGACGTTCGCGTGTGCCAATTGCCACGCGCTGTGGTACCACCTCTATCAGAACGCACCATACCAAAAAAAAATTGATTTGATGGACCTATCCAATGGTGAAACCCAATCTCAATCGGAGCAGTGGTTGCAAAGTTATTGGCTTCCGAAAAGCGTCTGTATCGCCGGGTCGGGCCGGGTCAAATGTGAATGTGTCTAGTAAGTTGACTAGAAACCTCACTGGCGCTTCGCGCCCGCTCGGTAATGACGTCTTCAAAAGTGTCATGACGTCACCGAAGGTGTGACGTCACATAAACCAATCATATTATTCGATGCCGAACAGGCCGAAGTAGATCAAGGATGACATTCTTAGGAAAGTGTCTTAAGAGCTGCAGCCACAACAGCCTTTGGTGTTTCCGAAATTTTGAGTGAGTTTGAAGGGTTTCCAGAAATTTTAGCCCGTTCTCGTAATTTGTTTCGTTTGGGTGGCTTGTCATGCCTAATGTCTGTAGCATTACGATCGGAGCCAATCCTTATAAACGGACTTTCGTGATGGCCGTATAAAGCTCGCGTTGTTTTTCTGGGATGTCAAACGAGGCTGAAAAAGAGAAGAGAGGCTGGAAAACGGGTGGCGGGAACCGGTCTTTTGTACCACGACGATTTCAGGAACTCGCTGCTGCCGCTGCTGGCTACACTCAACACACCCATGTGGTTACCACTTGGGTTTAAGATGGGCCACGTGGGCTCACATGGGCATGGGAATGCACATGGGATCGGTCCCATGTGGGCTGAAGTGGGCACACGTGAACATGGGAATGACGTGGACATACCCATATGGGCCTCATGTGGGTTTGAAGAGGTTAGAGGGTGGTTTGCTAGCCCATATGGTAATTGGTAACCATGCAGAAACGTCTTCCAAAACCATGTGGGCACTATGTGGGAAAGGTGGGCTATCTTACATGGTTACCATGTGGTTACCATGTGTCTGTGTTATGTGGGTACCATCGACAATGACAACCCCGATCCCATGTATTTGTGATACAGCTCTGCATGCTTGTTTGGGGGATATAATCTTAGCTGTCATGGTAGATCTAAGTCCAAGCCATCATCAGTCATTATGATTGGTTACATACCAGGGGCGGATACAGGGGGGCGGTGGGGGGTGACCGCCGCCCTCCGCGCTGAAGGCACGGAAGGCCTCGTAAGCAGACCAATTTCCGCCCAGAAGGCGCGGAAACAGACTGCTTACGGGGTTTGATATCTGATATTTGCTGCACTCAGACCAGGAGCCGCCCTCAGGCTAGGTGCCGCCCCTGGCCAGGTGCCGCCCCAGGCCAGATGCCCCCCCCCCCCTTCAGGTCAGGTGCCACCCTCAAGCCAGATGCCGCCCTCAGGCCAGGTGCCGCCCCCTGGTCATGTGGCGCCCCCCTAGCCATGTGCCGCCCTATGGTCAGGTGACGTCGCCCCTCCGGCCAGTGAGGGCATCCCCTGCTATAGACGGCGCCCCTCCGGCTAATGATGGCGCGCCCCTCTGACCAGTGACAGCGCCCCTCTGGCCAGTGACGGCGCCCCTCCGACTAATGACGGCGCGCCCCTCTGACCAGTGGCAGCGCCCCTCTGGCCAGTGACGGCGCCCCTCTGGCTAGTGACGGCGCCCCTCTGGCTAGTGACGGCGCCCCTCTGGCTAGTGACGGCGCCCCTCTGACCAGTGACGGCTCCTCTCCGGGCAGTGACGGCGCCCCACCGGTAAATGATGGCGCCCCTCTGGCTAGTGACGGCGCCCCACCGGCAAATGACGGCGCCCCTCTGGTCAGTGACGGCGCCCCTCTGGCTAATGACGGCACCCCTCCGGTCAGTGACGGCGCCCCACCGGCAAATGACGGCGCCCCTCAGGCTAGTGACGGCGCCCTCCGGCCAGTGACTGCGTCCCTCCAGCCAATGACGGCGCCCCTCTGGACAGTAACAGCGTCCCTCTGGCTAATGACGGCTCCCATCTGGTCAGTGACGGCACCCCTCCGGCTAATGACGGCGCCCCTCTGGCAATGTCAGCGCCCCTTCGGCTTGTGACGGCGCCCATCTGGCTAGTGATGGCACTCCTCCGGCCAGTGACGGCACACTTGCGGCCAGTGACGACGCCCCATCGGCCAGTGACGGTGTCCCTTCGGCCAACGACGGTGCCCCTCTAGCCAATGGCGGCACCCTTCCGGCCAGTGACGGCGCCCCTCCGGCTAGTGACCGCCGGAGGTGCGAGGCTCTCTCAGGCCTCGACAATCGCCCTCTCAGACCAGCCTGGGATCTGCTCAGGCATGGCAAGGGTTCTGTCAGGCCTACAAATCATATAAGGGCCCATCATGCCGAACGAGGGCCCCTCGGGCCGACAGGGGGCCCGCTCAAACCGACCGAGTTCTCCTTCAGGCTGATCGAGGTCTTCTCAAGCCGACCGAGGACCGCACAGGTTGACTGTGGGCCCATCAGGCCGACCAAGTTCCCCTTCGGGGCGCCGGAGGATCCCCTTAACCCGACGGTGGGCCCCTCACGCCAACCAAAGGCCCGCAGGCTGACAAAGAGTCTCCTCAGGCTGACAAAGGGCTCCCTCAAGCGGACCTAGGGCCCCTCAGACCGAGTGATGGCCCTGAAGCCGACCCTTTGTGAATGTCTACGCACGCCACTGAGTGTCACTCATGGGAGACAAGAAGAACAATAGTTTCAGTGATGCTATTCCTCAATTGAGGTAGAATGAGTTGATCACTCCGGACGAGGCAGGGGCTGCCCTAAATGACTTTCCCGCTAAAAAAAGTTGTATGCCGAGACGGGGAAGCTCCCGGACTTACGGTGAACGGTCTATCCTCGTGCTGTCTGCTAAAGCTGAGCGCATATTTTCAAAACCTTACGTTTGAATGTGTTTCTGGTGTCGGCGTCCTTCGCTAAGCAGAACTGTTTGCATGGACCATATCCGATCGCGCAATATTTGCTGACAGGCGGAATTTAAAATCGAAGGCTTTACTTGTCACAAACTTTCGGCACGGTCCTCCCCGCGCTTCGACTTCATCTTACTCAGGCCGCTGCCACCGACGCAAGTCATCCCAGTCGAGGATAAATAGGACGAGTTAGCACGAGTCGCGGCGCCAGCCCCATGCATCAACTCGAACACCTTTCCCTGCCAACTCTTATTGGTGCGAGAAGAAGCCAGGCGGGCGCGATTGTCAAATGCGCTACGGGGAAGGACTTCAACTAGCACCGCAAAGACGTGGCTACGATGTAATTTGGACGAGAGGCGCCTATCCGTCCTTATTGTCTACCACTTCCATCAGACGCCGCGCCGCTTGACCAGGTCTAAGTAGAAAGCATCGGTGGTGCGTTCTGCCACCCAGCGCAGCAGCACTTCCACCCTCATGTCTCAGATTTCTACGAAAATTGGTGCCGGGGGTTATCTGGTGCGTGGAATTCGCCTGGCGCAATTTCAGGCCTGTGTGGCCCACGGGTCACAAGATATAGCCAGAGGTGTTTTTAGAACTTGACGTGACATTGGCATCTTTTGAGTGCCATAGCTCCAATAAAAATGCACAAAACATTAGCAAGTTCTACATTTTTACCATCACGATGATTCGTACAACACAAATATGAAAAGAGAATTGACCTAGGTCAACTTGTAAAAAAGTGACCTCGTGACCTAGGTCAAAGGTTACCGTCTCACTCTTGTGTTATTTCCGTTCACCAACTTCTATTCCGCAGATAAGAAGGTTGGTATGTTTTCTTTCCACCAAGAAAATAATATTTAATGACACGAGCACCCAAATAGCCCTCCAGTGGCATAGATGATTGCCCTTTTCATCATTTTGCCATCGTGATACCTGATAGATCCGAAGCGGTTGTGTACAGACTTCCATAACACGCTATTGCATTAATTATAATTCTGATTTCGACGAAACTCGGTACCGAGGATTACCTGGTGCGTGGAATTCGCCTGGCTTAATTTCAGGTCTGTGTGATCTACAGGTCACAAGATATAGCCTGAGGCGTTTTTAGGACTTGGCGTGACATTGGTATCATTGAGCTGTCCAGACACATTGGAAGAGTCGTGCGGGTAGTTAAGTAAAACAAGGGACTAATTTCCTCTGTCTCCCAATCCAACCTGATCCATATCAATTCAGCCTTTTCCATATCCATTGCATATCCTTAAAGCTAGTCAGATATTGGTCTTTATCAAATCCACATCCGTTTCCATATGGTTAGTGGTTACTTATGGATGAATCCTATCCATGGAGATCTCTAGAGAATCCTAGAGAAATGCCCAATCATTCACAAGTGTGTGGACACCTGTGGGCTTAGGTAGGCAGAACCAGGTGTC
The DNA here is from genome assembly GCA_036785665.1 of Chirona hameri. Lineage (NCBI taxonomy): Eukaryota > Metazoa > Arthropoda > Thecostraca > Balanomorpha > Balanidae > Chirona > Chirona hameri. The sequence goes on along the minus strand of JAXIVJ010014038.1, from coordinate 12,530 downwards.
TTTTGAATAGGCGATTCATTACCATTTGTCAACTATGATATTATTGTCTGGTTCTTTGTCATAGGTCTTGAGGTTGATTCACCTACTGTTTTGTGAGCTTTGCATTGTAATTAGCGGATTTCGTAGCCGTAAAATATACAATATGGTGGTAGTTTGTGTAGTTGTATTGGTGCTGTGGCGTGGCAATGTTATACGTTCAGGCCTAGATCGTCTCGTAGTGTACTATACCTCGTGACCCATAGGTCAGACATGCCTCATATCGTGCCAGGTGGATTGGACGCACCGGCTTACCTATGGAACCAGTTTGCAAGGAAACCAGAATGATATTGAATTCTTTAACGTTGTATGGAAGTCGGTACAAAACTGCTTCGGTTCTATTATGTCACGATGGCAACATGATGAAAAGGGCGATCGTCTATGCCACTGGAAGGCATAGACGATTGTCCGCCCATGTAGCTCAGTTAGGAGAACGCTGGACTTCTGACCGCACCCTGTAGTGGCAGCCCGGGCTCGGGTCACTTCGGTGCTCGCTATTTGCTCCTGACTGGGATGGCCTGTGGCCGGTGGCAGCGGTCGCACTCAATGTCAGGTGACGTCAGAGGGCGGGGCGGACCGTGTCTTGGTATGTCCGGCACGTAAAACTTTCGCTTCTAAATTCTGCCGGACGCCAGGAATTGCTTGATCGGGTGGTGGTGTCAGGGACTGCGCAACAAGCTATGCTTAGCGCGGGGTCTGACCTCGACAATCTATCCATTCAAAAACATTCGGACTAAAAAAAAAAAAGAAGCAATTTTGGTGCTCGTACCACGAAATAATATTTGCTTGGTGGAAAGAAAACACACAAACCTTATTATCTGCGGAATAAAAGTTGGTGAACGGAAATGGCACAAGAGCGAGACGGTGATCTTTGACCTAGGTCACGAGGTCACTTTTTACAAGTAACCTAGGTCAATTGTATTTTTATATTTGTGTTGTACGAATCATCGTGATCTGAAAAAATATATAACTTGATAAAATTGTGTGCATATTTATTGAAGCTATGACGCTCAAAAGATACCAATGTCACGCAAAGTCGTAAAAACGCCTCGGGCTATATCTTGTGACCCGTAGGTCACACCCCTGAAATTGAGCCAGGCGAATTCCACGCACCAGATAGCCCTCGCTACCGATTTTCGTCGAAATCAGAATGATATCGACGATGCATTAACGTTGTATGGAAGTCGGTACAAAAACCGCTTCGGTTCTATTAGGTATCACGAAAGCAAAATAATGAAATATCGTGTAAGCCACTGGAAGGCTATTTGGTTGCTCGTACCACAAAATATTATTTTCTGAGTGAAAAGAAAACATACCAACCTTATCTGCGGAATAAAAGTTGGTGAACGGAAATAACACAAGAATGAGACGGTGACCTTTGACCTAGGTCACGAGGTCACTTTTTCACAAGTTGACCCAGGCCAATTTTCTTTTTATATTTGTGTTCGAATCATCTTGATTGTAAAAATATATAACTTGTTTTGTGCATTTGTATTTGTATTTTTGTGCATAATCTGAGCCATGAGCTGGTGTTAAATTACCCCGTTGATGCTGCGCCGCTGGGTGGTGGAACGCACCCGGTAGGGTAATCGTCGGGTGACTGACAGTGATGCTGACAGTGATCGAATGCATGTGTTTAGCAATGGGTAAAAGCAGTGGCGTCGTCACGCAATTTTGAATGGGGCAACCAGAGGTTTGGGGCTAGCCCCATAGGGCTAATGTTCAAATCCTGCGAACGGGGGGGTGGCTCCGGCCGAAGCGATCCTGGCGGGGCCCGGCTCCCAGGCCCCCTGTTGGCGACGCCCCAGATTAAAAGCACTTCGGTATAAAGGTCCGAACTATTGAAGCGGAGCTGCCTTGAAGGCCCGAAGAAGGCCTTGCGATCATGGGAAGAAAGCCTTGCGATCATGGTGTCTTTAAACCTGGGGCACCTCTGAGTCTCTGACTTCTGAGCCAGGAAGCCTCTTGCGTCGATCGTGCTAATGAAGTGGAGAAACAGGCCGGATGTGGGACTGAATATATTGTGTGTCGGCCAGAGACAGCGTGCATTACGGCAGACCGGGAAGAGGGTCGGTTGGGGCCGAAAAAATGGGCAGGCAGGGTGGATTTAGGTAAGCTAATGAGAGGGATGCGAGGATTTCGACTGGCCGGAGAGAGGGGTATGTGGGTTTCAGCAGGAGAGAGAGAGAGAGAGAGAGAGAGAGAGAGAGAGAGAGAGAGAGAGAGAGAGAGAGAGAGAGAGAGAGAGAGAGAGAGAGAGAGAGAGAGAGAGAGAGACCGAGACTGAGACCGAGACCGAGACCGAGACCGAGACCGAGACCGAGACCGAGACCGAGACCGAGACCGAGACCGAGACCGAGACCGAGACCGAGACCGAGACCGAGACCGAGACCGAGACCGAGACCGAGACCGAGACCGAGACCGAGACCGAGACCGAGACCGAGACCGAGACCGAGACCGAGACCGAGACCGAGACCGAGACCGAGACCGAGACAGAGCTAGTTAGATTTCGGCAGGTCAGAGAGGAGAGAGAGTGGGTAATATTTCGGCAGGCCAGAGAGAGAAGTGAGTGGCCTAGCCGTGACAGACCTAGTCACATCCATGATCGCACTCGAATATACGTGCTACTGACGGACGGCATACCTACATGTGAGTGTTATAAAAATAAATTCAGTATTTTTTCTTCTTCGAAAAGACAAACTGCAAAGAGTAAGCGTAAGACAATTGACAATTTTTGCAGGAAAATGTATGTTATTATTTAACCTTTGGCGCCCCTGTAGGTCCATGGCGCCCTCCTTGACGGCGAAAATGCCGCCCCCTGGGTCAGCCGCCCCCTGGGAAAAATACTAGATCCGCTTCTGTTACATACATGCATTACTTTGAGAAAATGCAGAGCAATAACACTGACCATAAATGCATTTTGAAAGCGTTTTGTTACGCATGCTCTTGGTTTCCAGAGTTGGCCGAGGGCCTCGTCCAGACGAGAGAATGTTTGGTTCCAGCTGTGAGCAGTGGGTAGCAAAGGCTGATGTTTGGCTTCTGTGGAGGGTGCTGGATAACCCATGTTAATGTTTGGCTCATTTTTAGAAGCGCCGTTAGCGGTGGCTAATCTTAGAATCCAGCACCAAGCTATGACTGGTCAGTGGATGAGGATGTCTGGCTTCCACAAGATGGGGAAATGAACAATCTCACTATACACTTAAAGGGATATTGCCACCTCGCAGGCCAATATGAAGTTGTTGGTGTGTATCGGTAGATTAAGCGTGTCCTGCAAAAAAGCGTGTCTGTGCGTGTCTCACCTGCACAATTTGGTTCCCGAAACTCCCTCCATTAGATTTTAAAAATTGCACCACTCATGATTGGCACACATTCGTAGAATTGGGGTCGCCTCATCACTAGTTAGAAGCACTTCTTTGCGGACTATGATTTGCTTTTGAATATTGCAAACTCAACATCACCGTTCCGTCAGGGCACATTCAAATTAAAATGCGTATACAGTTAATTATACTTTCAACAACCATAGCCTCTTTCATTATAAAACATGAATAAAACAGCAAGAATGGCTATGGCTCGACTTTGGGGCCGTATGAGATTTGTGACCAATACCTTATAACACGGATAGACTTTTCAAGGTCAAGTCTCGGCGAATTCGGACTCTTCGGCTTTGGGCGGGCGCCAATTTCTCAGCCAAACTGGATGAGAGCGGCCATCATGAATCTAGTACTGAGCACAGCTGGCACCAACGTTTTGGGGTCAGAAATAAATATAAAATAAATTGCCGATACCCTACTTTAGGTGCTACAGGGGCAAGTTTGAGCTTGAACATAAACGATTGTTGATCCCACCATTCATTTAAGTTGCTTTTTAGAAATCCTCCGGAGGTGGCAATATCCCTTTAAGACATTATTTGTGAGAAAGTTTTGAAATACATGATATTAAATATACAATGTTATTGTATCGAAAACCCGTGCAATGCCTTCCTTGGAAGCTTATGACAGGAAATAACCACCCGTTTGTAGTCTCTCAAAGAGTGTCGTCTCGCGCCTGGTGCCCGGCTGGGTGCCGGCGGCGTCCGCAGCGGCGTCAGCAGCGAGCGACGCCGGCCGCTGATCGGTCACCGGCCAGTCAGGCCGGCGCGGCGCACCACTCAGTCCTTCCGGCGGCCGGGCCGGACCGATCGGTGTCGGTGCTGGAGCCGGCCGCCGCCCCACGCCGGCAGCGCCAGTCATGTGTGCATGTCGTGTGCTCGGCCGGGCACCGTGACGGCGCTCACCACGCGTCTCGGCACGCCTCGATTCCCACCATTGCATTGTGTGCCGTCGCTCGCCGGCCATCGATTCCCGGTGTGGGGTGGACGCCGTGTTGACGCTGTTACCAGGCGGCCGTCTGTGCCGGCCGTGACGCGGCAGAGGCTAGGTCAGTGTCGGCCGCCGCCGGCGCCGCCACGCCGTGACGTCGATGGCCGAGGGCTGTACGGGCCGCCCTGGTCCGCTGTTACCAGGCGGCCGTCTGTGCCGGCCGTGACGCGGCAGAGGCTAGGTCAGTGTCGGCCGGCGCCGCCACGCCGTGACGTCGATAGCCGAGGGCTGTACGGGCCGCCCTGGTCCGGTGCCCGCCCTCGGCCGCTCGCCGGTCGATGGGTTATGGCGGCGAGTGCTAAAATTGGCGCGGCCGGTCGTCCGCCGGCGGGCCATGTCGCGGCTGCTAATACCGCAGGCTGAGTTGAGATAGCCGGGGACGCTGGTGTGTTGAGATGACCAGGGACGCCCCCCTGACACCGGGTGTGTTGAGATGACCAGGGACGCCCCTGACATCGGGTGTGTTGAGATGACCAGGGACGCCCCTGACACCGGGTGTGTTGTGTTGAAATGACCGGGGACGTCCCTTACACGTGGTGTATTGTGCTGAGATGACCGGGGACGTCCCTTACACGCGGTGTATTGTGATGAGATGACCGGGGACGTCCCTTACACGTGGTGTATTGTGATGAGATGACCGGGGACGTCCCTTATACGTGGTGTATTGTGCTGAGATGACCAGGGACGTCCCTTACACGTGGTGTATTGTGTTCCTGTGCTGATATTATTAGGAATGATACCGGACGTGAATAAAATATCTGGCATCGTGTTGCACAACTATGGGTTGACGTCACTGCCTTGGCCTGAGATGGTATCTGAGTCCAGCGAGAGGTGACACAGTATCCGATTGATATCACCAGTGCACTGTGGTGCTGGAGTAGTGGACCGGAGAGGTCAGTACTCAGTGTCTGAGTCCAGCGAGAGGTGACGCAGTATCCGATTGATATCACCAGTGCACTGTGGTGCTGGAGTAGTGGACCGGAGAGGTCAGTACTCAGTGTCTGAGTCCAGCGAGAGGTGACGCAGTATCCGATTGATATCACCAGTGCACTGTGGTGCTGGAGTAGTGGACCGGAGAGGTCAGTACTCAGTGTCTGAGTCCAGCGAGAGGTGACGCAGTATCCGATTGATATCACCAGTGCACTGTGGTGCTGGAGTAGTGGACCGGAGAGGTCAGTACTCAGTGTCTGAGTCCAGCGAGAGGTGACGCAGTATCCGATTGATATCACTAGTGCACTGTGGTGCTGGAGTAGTGGACCGGAGAGGTCAGTACTCAGTATCTGAGTCCAGCGAGAGGTGACGCAGTATCCGATTGATATCACTAGTGCACTGTGGTGCTGGAGTAGTGGACCGGAGAGGTCAGTACTCAGTGTCTGAGTCCAGCGAGAGGTGACGCAGTATCCGATTGATATCACTAGTGCACTGTGGTGCTGGAGTAGTGGACCGGAGAGGTCAGTACTCAGTACTCAGTGTGGGCTCAGCGGCTCTGGGCAGTGGTGGTAATATTGCAGTAGCCTGGGACTGGCGTTGGGAACGCTGTTCCGTTGCGTCTTAACCCGCGAGTTACTGGGGTATATTTCATAACGCGACATACGGGGGGGGGGCTATTTTTTGCCCCCCCCCCCCTCTGATCTCCGGAACTACTGGACCGAATGTAAAAATTCAAACGGCATTCGATAGCCCTGTGAAATTTATCGAGGGAAACATAATATTGTTGACCTCGGGGTCACGGATGACGTCACAGGTCAGGTCAAGTACAAAATGTTTGACCGTGTCAAAAGGTCTCGATGGATGGAATTGTCGCGCAAAATTGCGATATTAAACGCATAAGCTGTCGATAAATCGGTATGATTCGTGTGTCTGACACTTCTAAGTACCTTTCTAAACTGTTTATGACCTTGAGTCAGGTCAAGGTCATCCGAGGTCACGAGGTCAAACTGCAGATTACGGTCATTAGGCGTTGTAACACATATGTATGGGTTTGTTTTTCGTCTAGAACGCGAAAAATGACCTTAGAACATTGTTTGTTCCATATGAATAGAAGTAAAAAGCAAAAATGGAAATGCGTTTTTTATGCATAGTAATGCTGTGAGAAGTGGTCGATTTTTGTCATTTAAAGGTCATAACTCGGTCATTTTTAAAGATATCGACTTTAAATTTGGTTCACATATTCACCGCATACGTCTCGATCACATATATTCCGGTTTTTTGATAATTATGATTTTTTCTTGAAAATTTTGTAAAAACAAAAACAAATTTATTTGGATTTCTAAAAAATTTGAATTTAAAAAAAAAATCTAAAATCCGAGATAGCAGTTCGATAGCCCGGTCTATTGTCAGCAATTTGATTTAAAACAATTTAGGTTATCTCAAATATCGTACCTCTGGCAGCGTTTTCCGCAAACAACTATTTTGCAACCAAAACCGAAGAACATGACGTCACTCTGACGTCATTCCCGGTTGACCTATCATAGCCTCATATTTTTCCGTTTGCCAACATGTGTAGAATTGATGTGAGAGAAGGTACTGCAAGTGTAGTGATGATACCAGTGTTCGTTTAGGAGGTATTGCAAAATAATGGGAGGGGGCAAAAAATAGCCCCCCCCCCCCCCCCCCAGTAACTCGCAGGCTAACGAAGTATGGGTTATACTGTGGTGAACTGCAGTTCTGACCCTGTTACTGGCTCACAAAGGCTGTTGGGCTGCGTTTCTCTCTCCGTGTGCCTCTACTCTGTCGGCAATGTTACCGCTGTGTCCCGCCCTGGTCCCTCCCACTTCTCACGCTATCTGGGTATTAATTTGTAAGTGCATAGATTCCCCACATCACCGAGGTGGGCCACATACGCGCGCCCACGCTCCCATTAAAGTTGCGCCATTAACTGGTTAACTAATTAACTGGTTAACGCCATTAACTGGTATCCGCCCGCTGTATGTGCGGCCGGTAGCAACGTGGTTTATGTAGGTTATAGTTATTAATGGCGCGTTTAGTTGCCAGGCGCTGAGTGTCCCCCTTCTCACGGCCAACGGCGTGCTCGGAACGGGGTGAGAACAGGACGAGACTGGACGACATGGGACGGAACGTAGATTGATATAAGTACTCTGGAACGTAGTAACAGAGCATAACAGGAGAGGACAAA
>JAXIVJ010014037.1:32500-35568 GCA_036785665.1 Chirona hameri | reverse complement strand
AGAAAAATGTGCTAGCATATTGTTAGCGCTGGCCAATACCGTTTCGACAAAACAGCTCGTGAGGGCGGACAGAGCCTCGACGGCCATTTTGCTTTTCGACGGTTTGTCAACATTGTTCGTATGGATTGATTATTGTCTTAGGTGCGCCGTTTTACATAACATCAAATAACATTGCATAACATTTCCTCTGATTATAGTGGCGATCATTCTATTGATATCGAAGCAAAAAAGAATACAAGTGCAAATTCAACCAAAGGGGCTTCAGATGTGAATTTATCGTATCCAACAATCAAACCAAAGCTTCTTACCGTAATACAAATATTTTTGACATTCTTGACCCGCTATTGGCTGGGGACATTCTTGACCCGCTAAAACGCTAATTGCGTTTTTCGCCCCCCCCCCCCCTGACGAACTTTCGCAATATCTCCAGAACTAATAGCGCTATCGACGTGAAACTTCAGGTACCTTCTCTTACATCAATTATACGTCTTATGTGCAAAATGAAGAAATTTCGTCGATCGTCACTACACACGAGTTTGACATAAAAATCAGCTAAACTTTAGCAGGCCGAACAAATGCCATATTTGAAGCAAAATGCAATCGAAAAACGTCAAAAGATGGAAAATAGCAAGGGCTACAAAATGTCTTACTCGGATTTAGAAACTTTTGTTTTTTTACCCCAAAAAATACAATTAAAAACGATTTTTTAATGCCATCAAAATCAACATTTTCACACATTTTCCCAAACCGGAAGATATGTTAACCCTATTAGTGGCAGGGGGCAGATTCTGCCCACCCCTCAGGTTCTTCGCAGATATCTCCCGAACGGCTAGGAGCAGACCCATTCAATGTTGGGACTTTTCCTAGAATTGAACTCCGCATATTGAGTCAAAATTTTGAGTTCTTAACCTCAACAGAGGCGGTTCCAGGGCCCAGTTTTTGGAGGCTATTTTCTGTGGACAATACCCAAACCAAATTTAAAAGCAATATCTTTATTTTTGACTGACTTATCGCTCCCTAAGTATGAGTAACTCATGACGTCATATTTTGAAATTGCGTTTTTTGTCTTTTGGTGACCAGATACACACAAATAAATGCCAGCACTGTATTTCTGAGACAAAACTGGTTTAGACACATGCTTTTTTATTTAAATTTATAATTTTGTATTTAACCCTTATGTGACCTTACCTTATATGGTGTCAAGTTGTGAAAATGACTGCTACTATCGAATTATACGTGTAAAATAACCCATACAACATGTGCCGCATGGCTTTCGTAGACCTATGACCTTGTGCGACCTGACCTTGACCTTGACCTTTGCTTACAATTTCACTTTCGCTTATGCGGGACATGTATTATACCTCTGCGAGTACTTTGTGCGATAATAGTCGCAATCTAAGGCTTTGAATGGAAAGTATGGTCCAAAAACTCAAATATCTCAATTTTTACCTTTTACCTGACCGTGACCTAACATGTGACCTTATTTTGAAAATGTAATTTATGCTTTAGATTGCCGCCTTGCGCGTATCGCTGCGGTTATTGTTTCGGAAGATAACCAGGGGGAGGGGCGAAACGCTCCTCCCCCTCCCCCCCCCCCCCGCCAATGGCGTTCGGCTGAGACCCCAGCCAATGTCTTGCTAAAGAGTAGACACACTCCCTTTAAAGGGAATAGTTCACCTTCAACATGGATTTTGAACAGAAATAGCAGATTTGTAGAGCAGATCGAAAAATGGTTTGTGGTGAAAGAATTACCTCGCTACTCTAAGTAATTTCGACACAGGCCTAGTGGGCCCCTTTTAGAAGACTGTTTCGTGTCCGCAAAACTTGTTTCGGGTCCTCACAACGGTTGTTTACGTTACAAGCAGCCTGCGTAAATATGCCTGAAGTCCGTCATTATTGTGTGCAATAGCTTCCATATCCAAGCTACCATATGCAAGACCTGATGATGTCAGTGTTGTTTATCTCTAAGAAAGATATTGTATCTCTGGGTGACGTCACCACTTTTGTCTTGAAGCGTTCTTCTGGTGGGTGCCGCCGTGGTGCCTGCGTGATGCCGCCACCCCCTGCTGTGCTGGAGGACTGTACCGGGCTGCCTCGTGCGGCTGGAGGAGAGGCTGGGAGCTGTGCTTGGATGCTCTCTCGACTTGTAATTCCTCATCTGGCGTAAGTGACTGCTCTCCCAATCCATCCTTGTATCCTCCAATCCCCACACACTACCAGAACCATTTAACATATGCACTCAGCTATTCAGGACCTATTTTAATGTATTGACTGCATCCCATTTCGGGACGCAACCCCCCTCCGTCGGGACGCAGCCCCTTCCGATTTTGGACCACTGCGTCCCAGAGGTGAAATGTGTCCCAGATAACTAAAAGCAACGAGCATAGTTTGACAAATCGAAGTGCCACTGTCTTGCCGCTATGCTGTCCCGGAATCATCTTGTCCTGGTCGTCATGTGCCCTGCCCTGTGTCCTGCCCTGTGCCCTGCCCTGCGTCCTGCCCTGTGTCCTGCCCTGTGTCTTGCCCTGTGTCCTGCCCTGTGTCCTGACCTGCGCCATGCCCTGTGCCCTGCCCTGTGCCCTGCCCTGTGCCCTGCCCTGTGCCCTGCCCTGTGCCCTGCCCTGTGCCCTGCCCTGTGCCCTGCCCTGTGCCCTGCCCTGTGCCCTGCCATGTGCCCCCTGCCCTGTGCCCTGCCCTGTGCCCTGCCCTGTGCCCTGCCCTGTGTCCTGCCCTGTGCCCTGCCCTGTGCCCTGTGCCCTGCCATGTGCCCTGTCCCGTGCCCTGCCCTGTGCCCTACCCTGTGACCTGTGCCCTGCACTGACCAGTGCCCTGCACTGACCTGTGCCCTGCACTGACCTGTGCCCTGCACTGACCTGTTCCCTGCACTGCACTGTGCCCTACACTGACCTGTGACGTGCCCTGTCCTGTGCTGTGCCCTGCCCGGCGCCCTGCGTCATGTCCTGTCCTGTCCTGTATTGTGCGCTGACCGCTGCCCTGTGCCCTTCCGGTGCCCTGAAGGTCTTGCTTTCTGGTGCCCTGAAGGCCCTTTCAGACCGGCATTGGACCCT
>JAXIVJ010014037.1:0-27500 GCA_036785665.1 Chirona hameri | reverse complement strand
CGTGGGTGGGGGGGGGGGGGGCGCGGGGGGGGGGCGTTGGCAGGAGGCGTGTGCGTGTGGAGGAGGGGCGTGGGCGGGCAGGTGCGGTCGTGGGGGGAAGGGGTGCGGCGGTGGTGGGGTGGTGTCGGGCGTGTGCGTGTGGAGGAGGGGCGTGGGCGGGCAGGTGCGGTCGTGGGGGGGAGGGGGTGCGGCGGTGGTGGGGTGATGCCGGGCGTGTCAGGACGTGTCGGGACGTGTTGGGCGTGGTGGTCCGCTCCGCGCCAGTCTGGCACGCTACCACTAAGCTAGATCGACTGATGATAGTCGAGGGTTTTTGTCGATACAGTGTGTGTTTGCGGCGGCAGCGGCGGCGAAAGTATCACCGTTGCATACAGACAGTTTTCAGAGACCACAGTCCAAGATACCACAGTCGCCGTTGTTCCGGCCGGCCGCCGGCCTGATCATAGCCGGCCGCGGTGGCGGGCGGACGTGACATACCATCGACCGACTGGCGGCGACCGCCGACTGCCGCCGACTGCCGCCGCCGACTGATGTCGGCCGGCGTTCTACTCTCTGATTGGTCGACAGTTATTAGCGTCTGCCACCAGGGCAGCGCCAGGCGGTGGGGCCGGTGACGGTAGCGGGCCGGGGCAACAGTGATTTCCAGCGGGCAGCGTGTTGTCAGTGTAAGCTGTTGGCATTATAGGCTTCATGTTTGTATATACGAATATATTTTGGGTGGGTACTAGACGATTTTGCCTGCGTTTTCAAGCCATGTGATTTGTATCGCTTAGCTCAATTTGTTTCGTGACGGTACGGCGGTTTTCAAAATTGACGTTGGAAAAAATGGCAATGGGTATGTTACAGGCGGATTTTAGAACTGAAATATTGCCTTAGAACGTTAATGTTTACATGCAGTTTAGAGGACGGTACATGGGCCTACACATTGGCAAAGTTTCATCACTTCACGTCCCATTGGTTCCGAGCACTGATTTGAATCGCGAAAGACTTGATAAAAGCCTAAATTGCAGCTTTTAGCGATCAACATTGCACGTGCAAGGCGCCGCTGATAGACCGACAGTGAATATTCTGTGCCGCGTCTTTCTCTGCACATCTGTGTTTTCGGCTTGTCGGTGCGACTTGTGGTTGCCGAAATATCAGCCAGGTATGCAACAATGTTTGGTTGATAATTTCGTGCTAGGCGTTTTCGCTGAAATCGTGTATTGTCAATGGAGGAATCGCCCATGTTTGCACGCGGCGCCACGCACAAACGACGAAACCGACGATGATGGGACTAAAGGTTTCAGATTCCGATGCACCAGTCGAGTCGGTTGGGTTTTTGTCCCGACGCTCCAAGTTCTTTTGTCCCTGAGCTATTAAGCGCTAACCAACAGACACCAAAAGTGGCTGAAGCTTTTCCATAGGCCTTAGTGTTGAAGCGCTCGGACAATTGGCTAAGCCTGAAGCATCCGGCAATAGCACAAGCCTGAGCGCGTAGACGTTGCTCCTTTTATAATATAGGACTAGATGGATGTTATGTATATGACCTTCAATTTATATGGCCTGCAATTTATATAGCCAGCTAATTTATATAGCCAGCCAGTGGTGTGTGGGTGCGGGTGTGGTGTGTGTGGTGGGTGTGGGTGTGGATGTGGTGGGTGTGGTGGGTGTGGGTGTGTGTGTGTGGGTGGGTGTGGGTAGGGGCGTGTGTGTGTGTGTGTGTGTGTGTGTGTGTGTGTGGGTGTGTGTGTGTGTGTATGTGGGTGTGGGTGTGGGTGTGGGTGTGGGTGTGGGTGTGGGCGTGGGCGTGGGCGTGGGCGTGGGCGTGGGTGTGGGCGTGGGCGTGGGCGTGGGCGTGGGCGTGGGCGTGGGCGTGGGCGTGGTCGTGGGCGTGGGCGTGGGCGTGGGCGTGGGCGTGGGCGTGGGCGTGGGCGTGGGCGTGGGCGTGGGCGTGGGCGTGGGCGTGGGCGTGGGGCGTGGGCGTGGACGTGGGCGTGGGCGTGGGCGTGGGCGTGGGCGTGGGCGTGGGCGTGGGCGTGGGCGTGGGCGTGGGCGTGGGCGTGGGCGTGGGCGTGGGCGTGGGCGTGGGCGTGGGCGTGGGCGTGGGTGTGGGTGTGAGTCGGATGTCACCACCATCTACACACAAACAAAACTCGCCAGAAGCAATATCCCAGCTTCAATCAGACTTAGACAAATTTGTACAGTTTGGCAAAACGTGGGGTATCACCTTCAACGCACAAAAGACCGTCCAACAAACGTTTGCCAGTAGGAGAATGAGCCAGGCACCCAGGCGCAAACAGAAACGTAGGGCTGGTGGCGACTGCCTCGATGTCATGCAAATACATTAACGCAAGCAACATGAAACGCAAGCATGAGTTTTGTGTTGCTGGGCCTGGGTTAGGCTCGATACCCTGTCATTCGAAGGGGTGTCTGTGGCAACACTGGAAAACCACAAACACCTTGGCCAGAGTAACCTTTCATCAGACATACGTCTTCATGCACACGTTAACGAAGTAATTTGCAAAATTGATAAGTCTCTTGGTCCATTCTATGCCGTAGCAGACTATCTGCCGCGAAACACTGAATTTAATGTACAAAATTTACTTGCGACCTATTTGTGACTACTGCAATGTTCTTTATGACTCCAATTTAACATGCCAGATCACCAACGAACGACCTTCTGAGTGATGTTGGATGAGAAACACTAAATGCAAGACGCACTATACACAAACTTACAGAAATATAAAAGATCAACAAAGAACACATCACCACACCATAATATCTAAATCACATCACACTTCCCACACGCACACAGGAAACAAGTAGGATCTTGCGAAACGCTAACAATATCACAACACAGTATTGCCGTCTAACATCATTCCGCAACTCATTCTTCCCCGACACAGTATCCAAATGGAATTCACCCAGTATTGACACGCAAAACAAACTTAACCTTAAATCCTTTGGGAGAGCAGTCACCAAACACCACGATGTTAAAAAACAGCCCATTATTATTCTCTCGGTACTAAATTGGGTAATAAATGAAGTACAAGGTTGAGGTTGAAGACATCAGAACTCAACGCTCACCTTTTCAAAATTGGATTCATACAGTCTCCTCAATGTAGCTGCGGCTAAAAATACGAAGAATCACGACACTTCATATTATTTTGCTCAAAATTTGCCCGCTCCCGAGCCGTACTTGTTCAAAATCTAACTCATGCAATGCCTGAATTTTTAAACCTATCCGACGCCACAAAGTTAGATGTTCTGTTGAAGAGTCATTTGCTGACAAAAATCCAAGAGGCGGCTGTTGCTGCCTCCTTCCAGTCGTACTGCTGCCTCCTTCCAGTCGTACTTGATTGAAACGGAACGGTTTGCTCCTCCATGATCGAGACTGGCCGCGCAGCTCGGGCGGGGCGGCGTCTCATGGGCGCCGGGCGGCCACCGCTGGAACTTTACCCTTTACCTGTGGGGCGGCCCGCGGTGTCGGGGCGAGCGGGGTGGCGCTGCTGTCGGTGGCGGTTGGGGGCAGCTGAGTGGGAGAGGTGCCTCGATATAGCCACCAACAGGGGTGGCAAAGTGTTCTGTCTTTATGGATAAGGTCGGGGACAAAATGCTCCTTCCCATGAAGTACTAAAAATGCCAGTAAAAATAATTACCTTTGTCATTCCTGGGAAAATTTACTAAGCGATCATGTCCTTAGAAATACTGATCGTCAAAACCACTTCAGATGTATTATTCACTTAATCATCATATTCATCACGTCAGTATGTATGTGCATTTACATTTGTAAAATTAGCAGTTGCGTTTCAGCTCTTGATTTCCAATCATTTAGTTTCACCCATATTTCCGACGGAAAAAATATATACCAGTTATCTAGTCGACAGTACCCCGGCCCCGGCCCCGTAGTCCTCCTTGTGCATTTGCAGTGGAGTGAGTCTACTGTCAGGACAGTGGATTTCACTGTTTTACCAGCGGGACTTTGAGAGTTCTACTATAAATAGTAGACAATCAGGTTCATTCAGCATGAACATCCAGCAGTTATACCGTGCATCCAGCGCAATGGACAAGTTTCATGTCACGTAACCATATATTTTTTTTGAAATTTATACATATGATTTTGCATAAAAAGACGATGGTGATGTTAATTGTTCTAAAAAAAAAATATAAATACCATATAAAAACCCATAAAACCATAAAAAGGTCACCATAAAAATATAAATATTGTGATAAAAATATTGTTATATTTTTTCAAATATAATATATAAAAGAATATAAATATTGTATTTATATATATACAAATATTGTGTCTTTAATATTGTGTCATGGGGTATTGTTTATGTTCTGTTGCGAATGGAGTGCTACCAAGTAATAGGCATACCTTGATTTGTTTCAATATGTGTGGACAAGGGCGAAGGAACCTATTTCAAGTTGGTGTGGCAAAGGCAAATTAATATCCTAAACACTACCTTACACCGGGTTCGGGGGTACCAGGGTCTAAGACCACGTTGTTGAACTGAATCTCACTGAGCAGAATGCATTTTAATCAGCGCCAAGTAATTGTCATTGATGCGCCACGGATTCACTTCGGATTCCGGTTAAAGCCGACTGCTAATTTTCAACACCCATGAAAACGGCGAGGTATATTGCGAGGTGGATTCGCTGAACATGTTGACATAAACTGGCCTATTTTACGACTTTACTTTTCCGAACGGTAAGAAACTTTGTCATAACAAATACAGTTTATTGATGAATCAGAAAAGTTAGGACAAAAGTCTGGGAAATGTCGTCTTTTTAGTATATACCTGCAAAGATTTCCAGGGTGTCACTTGACACCCTGAACATTTTGTTGCCGGAGCTAGCCTGGCACTTCGGAAAACTTATTTAAAAAAACAAATACAAAATATGATAGTATGATACTTATTAAGTGTAAATTATTCATCACCCGCTGTTCCTATATTCTGTAAATTTATTTTCGTTAAAAGCCACTTATTGTTTTGCAATCTACTAAAAACCTTACACGTCGTAGCCTTTCTAACTGGGGCCGACGTCGGCTCGATGTCGGGGTAACATCGGCTTCACGTCGGGGGCACGTCGGGTCAACAGCGGGTGCATAAGCAATGGAGAAAATGCATGGTAAATCATAACTGAAGATTTCGGCGAAAATAGTTGATGGATGTTGATGAAACTTCGGAAAAACATAAATAATCGATGGCTCTAACAATTGTAGGCACCCATTTCCGCGGCCGATCAGTTGACTATGATATCGGCGTTAAGATCCACCAGTGTCAATCGACCTCGTTTTTACCTCCCTTTTTACGAGGCTACTGAATTACGAACCGTATGTAACATAACTTATTTTCACGATATATTTCTTTGTCAAGGTAACCAAGTGTTATGCATGTTTGTTCACGGCATTTCATGTGTCTTTGAAGCCTGCTGTCTTTTCTTTAAAATGACATGTATGTATACTAAATTAAACATCAGTTTAACACGCGCACGGCCGGGGGTTTGCGCCAAACACGAACGGCCGGGGGGTTGATTTCATCCACCTCTAAGATCTCGAAAACCACGCAACGTAGCGACAAGTGGAAAACGGCATTAGATAGCTGGAGACAAGTTCTATCGAAGGTATTCCCGTTTCTTTGTAATGTCAGGTTAATATTGAGGTCAACAGAGGTCATCAAGGGTAAGATTTTCCAGTTTAAAAAACTTCGCTCTAGAAACCCCCAAATATCACAGTAACTATGATAGCGAGAAACAAACGGGGAAAAGCAATGGAAAGCTCTTGAAAAATTCAATGGGTAATATTCCTCAACTTTTATCTCAGGTCAATAGTTTAGGCTCCAGAGGTCAATGGCTATTTTGTTGGCAAAGCTGTTTTTCAAGATAGCATTTTACCCAGATAGGGCAACAATTTTGACGTCATCGTGTTTTTTTTTCGTCAAGGCGCTTCGAATCATATTCATTTGACCAGGTTAGGTCAACATAGAAATTTGACCTCAGGTCAAGGTCAAGTGGTGACCCAAGTAGGTCAAGTTGCATATTGGGAGCATGGGTGGAGCTTTTCAGAGCAAGTTGGTGGGGAAAAATATCATATTGCGTGGTTGCTTTGCATGGCTGAGGTGAAAAATGAACAGTTTAACACTAGGAAACCTTCAAATCTGACAAAAGTTGATGGGGCAGAACACAAAAATGGACGGCTCAAAATCAAAGTTGGTGGAGCAGTCGTTCCACCATCTGAATAGGAAACTCCACCAGTGATTGAGAGACGTGACTTGATGAGGTAAACACATTAGTACCGGTTTCACTTCTCTATCTTCATTCTGTCGACAGTTATATACAACAACAAAAAAGTTTTGGTGATCTCGGATGACATTGGCTGACACAGTACTGCACCTGAACAAAATCTACTGAACAAAATCTGCACCTGGGTCATCATGCATGGCCTACGATAACATTATTCAGAAGGAATTGGGCTGCTATCATGCGTATCCTTGGCATAGGAAGCATTTTAATATTTCCCTATTGACTTATAATGTGGAGGTCACGAAATTGACCCGACCTAAGGTCACCGATACACAAAATCCGAGTTCAACGAATTGTAGGTACCTATGGTCTTATGAAATCATGTAAGTTTGAAACCGATCGGCTAACAACTGTGGCTGTGGTATCCAGGGCTGCGGAGTCGACATAATTTTAGCAACTCCGATTCCGATTCAGACTCCGGCCTGAAAAAAAATAGAATCTGACTCCTACTCCGACTCCAATTCCGACTCCGGCCTATATCCGTTGTCCAACGGCATGTGCTAGAAAGCAATATCTGCAATGTCATATATTGTATCCGTTGGTCTTTATTCTAAACAGTATTAAGAACAATGCTATGCCGCCCGAGTACGGGCGCGGCGTGCCGGCCGCGCGTCCAGCCCAGTCTTGCAGGCGGCGGAACCCACGAAACAGCCGCCGCTGGCCCAGCTTGCAGCAGCTGGGCTTCAGCCCCAGCTTGTTCCAGCTTGTCTTCGCTGGAACCGCTGCTGCTCCCGGATACAGCGCTGTTGTCTTACAGCTGGCCAGTCATTGCGCTGCTCTCCGCCACCTCGCCTCCGGCAAGGGCAACCAAGTTTGCCAGTCAGAGGAATGGATTTCCAAAAATAATTGGGGTGCTCAAGGGTGGATGTAATCGTATCATGCCCCTAAACAACTGAAATTGCCCGAAAATTGGCATCTTTTCTGATTTGTAATGAAATCTAGACAACTTTTACAAAGTAAAGTTTGTTTTAAACAAAGCAAAGGACAAGGTCAGGTCACAGGCGAGCGAGTTAGATCCTTTGTGGCCGTGCCACAGCCACTGGCCACAGTGTTTAGCTGAGCACTGCAAAGCTCACCGGACGTAATCAAGCCATAGATACATACCACCCTGATATTTCGTTTGTTTATATCGATGACCTAAGGTCAGGTCAGTTTCGTGACCTTCCCATTATAAGGCAACGATAAAATATACAAATGTTTCGGTATTAGAGCTTAGAGGATATGCATTAGATTAGATCAGATCAAAATCATTATTTAATAATATGCAAGTATAGCTAATTTTTTATGCCCGAAGTACAATTATTGCTCAGTGACCCCTACAAGATCGAGCGAGGTCATTTGAGGTGACCAGCACTTCTTTGCCAATATTTTTTGATAGCATAAAATGAAGATAAGAGCGTGAGACTGGCACCACTGTGTATGTCTCGTCGAGACGCATCCGACATTGCGCAGCACGACATACTTGGTTCACCACATGACCTTAAATTACCTTGACCTGAGGTTAAATTTTGAATTTGACTTAGGTAACCTGGTCACCATGGTATGATTTGAATCTCCTTGACGAACCGAGCACGATGCAGACGTTAACATGGGCGCCGTGTGACCATCAGAGCCGGTGCGTCCAAAACCCCTATCATCATCAGGTGACGTTAAAAGTATTGCCGTATCTTCATCAGGCGGAAATCTACCGATAGATGTGTAAACTAGATATAGGTTTCATTTTCCACTCATTTTCTTTCGAAGGGCTGTAAAGTTAATGCCCCTATGCCCTAGGCCGACCACTATTCTACCGACCAAAGTAATCGCCAATTGCCAAAATGTCGACACCGACTCCGGGCCGGAGTCGGAGTCGGTAAGATTTTAGCGACTCCGACTCCGATTCCAACTCCGGCCAAAACTGCCGACTCCGACTCCGACTCTGACTCCGACTCCGACTCCGACTCCGACTCCGACTCCGACTCCGACTCCGACCCCGACTCCGACTCCGACTCCGACTCCGACTCCGACTCTGACTACGACTCCGACTCCGACTCCGACTCAGAATATATTTAAAGCCCATCCAGGTACACGCTGGCTTTTCATGTGCTCGCGTCAATGGCATGGATAAAATACCTAATCTCATACACATAAGATACATATACATACACACATACACACACCTGCACTATCACCGCCGCGCCATACCCGGCTGTTTCTTGACCTTCTTTCTGAACACAGAAATACGGGTCTCCCTAATGTCTGGCGGTAGGGCGTTATATGCTCGGGCGGCTCGATAAGCAAACCTCCGCCTCCCGGACTCGGTCCTGATCCGTGGTACGACAAGGAGGTCATCCTGTCTGGTCGATCTCTGTCTCACACTCCGCACGGTATGGAATTGGCTCGCAAGGTCATTTGGTTGTCCCTGGGTCATGATCACTTTGAGCAAGCATAATGTACGGTACATGACGAGGTCCTGGGCAGGTAACCAGTTCAACTCGTCCAGTACATCACGCACGTGGTCGCGCCTGCGCCGCCCTGAAACCACTCTCGCACAGAAGTTGAGTAGTCTCTGTTTACGCGTCACTGATTGTGCAGTAGAGTTTCCGTATACAGCGATACAGTAGCGAATCAGTGAGATCACTAGTCCGTTCACGAGCACCGGCAGTACATCATGGGGGAGGCGATGCCTCGCATGGCTCAGTCCGATCAACAGACCAGTGCACTTCGCTACCAGTTGGTTGACATGCGGTTCAAAAGATAAGTGCCGGTCCATCACTATCCCTAAGTTCTTTACTCGTTGAGCCTCCTCTACGGTCACACCATTTACATTGATGGAAGTTATTGGTAGGTCCTGGAGCATTTGACGGGTGCCTAAAACGATCAGTTGAGTCTTGCTAGAGTTGACTTTCATTTTATTCTGGGTGAACCACTGGAACAAAGCGCACAGGGCCGATTCCAGGTGCTGAATGAGATACACAATGTCACGTTTGTGTCCGGTAACAAGAATTTGTGTGTCATCGGCGTACTGTGTGATGTTAACATTATCACCAACGTGCAGGCTAAGGTCGTTGGAGAAGATGCTGTACAACAGGGGTCCCAGCGATGTGCCCTGATACACCCCGATAGGGTTTCTAACCGCCCCGGACAAGCGCTGGCGACCATCGGGAGAGCAAATTCTGACATGTTGATAGTGGTTTGACAGGTAGCTCGCGAACCAGGTGCTATCAACGCCATACAGTTCTAGTTTTTTTAATCAGTTTCGAATGGCTCACAACATCAAAGCATTTACTTAAATCTAACAGTACAAGACTCCGACTCCGACTCCGACTCCGACTCCGACTCCGACTCCGACTCCGACTCCGACTCCGACTCCGACTCCGACTCTGACTCTGACTGACTCTGACTCCGACTCTGACTCTGACTCCGACTCCGACTCCGACTCTGACTCTGACTCTGACTCTGACTCTGACTTCGACTCCGACTCCGACTCCGACTTCGACTTCGACTTCGACTCCGACTCCGACTCCGACTCCGATTCATACTCCGACTCCGACTCATACTCCGACTCCGACTCCGACTCCGACTCCGACTCCGCAGCCCTGGCGTATGACCGCACACTTTTTGGAGGTGGGGTCACGTGACCTGGCCTGGTGACCTGATCTGAGATGACCCGAGGTAAACAAAATCAGACTATGTGGGTAATTGATGCCCACACAGCTGTGTCAACACCGTTTTTCCGCTATTCAGGAAAACCGGAGGGGGCGGGCGGAAATCAACCCCCCAGCCGTGCACGTGTTAAATAATGGTGTTGATTCACACACAATGGTCACCCGACATTCAAATTCATGACTACGGGAGGTGAAAACCCGGCTTGATTTTTGTTTGCAAGGTGATTCAAAGAAATGATGTCATTTTTCACCCAAATGTATGGTTTTCAGAACACTGGTCCAGCATAATTACGTTTTACATAATACCCATCAATCTAATTACGTTTTTTTGCATCCTTAAGTTTGTTTACAATAAGGCAGACCATTTTTAGTGAAGCTAATTCATTTTATAAAACAAAACTTATTTCTATTAAAAGTTGAATCTTGGGCATCCCAAGCAGGGCCCACCTTCAGTCCTCCTTCTTGCTCAGCCCACTCTCCAGCTTAGTCCACCTTGCCCACC
The DNA here is from genome assembly GCA_036785665.1 of Chirona hameri. Taxonomy (NCBI): domain Eukaryota; kingdom Metazoa; phylum Arthropoda; class Thecostraca; order Balanomorpha; family Balanidae; genus Chirona; species Chirona hameri. The sequence continues at coordinate 17,063 of JAXIVJ010014037.1, read as the reverse complement.
AAAATCCCACTTGTGCGTGTTTGGTGGGAATATGTCCTCTCCAACGATCATGAGCAGGAGTGGCGGAAAGTTGTCAGTTAATGATGGCACCAGCCCCATTCTGAGCCATTTCTTTCCAGTCAACGACATTGGGTGAGTGTATTAATTTCCCACTCTTGTAAGGGAACAAAGTGCCCCGGTGCACCCCCCCCCCCCCCCCCACCCACCCACCCGTTTCGCTACCAGTGATCATGATTAGGTAACCATCAGATCATAATCCACGCCGTCAGACCATAAGGGTAAGTTATATCAGACGATGAGAACTTCAGGAAAACGATCAAACCATCAGGGTAACCCATCATACTGCATCATACCATCAGTAAGGTCCAACATAACACTGGAAATGTCACGACGCTTCTTAATAGATTCCCGTCAGAAACCATGTCTACCATGCCATCTACAAATCGCGTTCGTGCATATATTTGCTTGGATTTCGGAGACCGAGATTTTCTATAACATACGATTTTCTATAACACGACTCACGGGGGGTAGCCCCCCCCCCCCCCCCTGGTTATCTTCAGAACCAATGATTGGCGACTGGAAAGTTGGTGTGGCATCGCCACACCAGTTCCAAAGTTGGTGTGGCAGCTGCCACCCCTGCAACACCACTTCCGACGTCTATGTGTGTGGGTTAGCTTGGCAAAAACATTGAGGCTGTATGAATGTGACACATTTTGTGATTTTTTTTCCAGACAGTGTCCTAGCATTTAGTTTTTTTTTAATAACACCCTGTGTAAATGAAGCCCTATTTGCCACTATTTTTCCTGAGTTTTACTGTGAATTTCTCACTCCTTAATTTAAAATGTATTGGATAATTAAAACCCTACACAGCAAACCTAAGGAGACCATGCATGGTTCTTCGAGGTTCTCCGGATTCTCCATGGTCTCAGAACACGTCAACAGTCTCAGCGGAGAAGGTACAGCTGAAACCATGCATGCTTCTCAAAAACCATGGGCGGTTCTCGAATAAATATCGCGGCGCTGGCCGGAATTGAACCGGAGACCCCGCACATGCTAAGCGATAGCTCTACCGCTGATCTACCAAGGCTTGTACCGGGGCAGGGAAGAAGACGGTACCAACCAAGGCAAATGCTGGGTGAGGTTGATATTTACCGACATTCCGTGTATAAATATTGCGATGATATGATGGTATGAATAATGAAAGTAATATTTACAAATCAAAACAATCTAAACAATAATAGCTATTTGATATTTATTTAAATGAAACGCGGTTCCGTCGGTACGATTACCTGCACGGCTGTTTCCCTTGCACGTAGGTACCTCAGCGTCGAGCCAGGTGCGGACTAGGTACTGCAACTGCTCCATGTTCCGACTGCTCGATTTGCCAACAAGGACAGCCTCAAACGTGGCTTGTTTCGCTGTGCAGCGCTGGCGTTTAACGAGCACACTTGTAGGTATCCAGACACAGCCGACCCATTTCTGGCGACCTACAGCTTCAGAGCTTCTGTTAAAAAAAAATATGTGAGGGACAATCCCACTTAGGTAGGATTCGATGAGACCCGCCCTGCGAAATGATGTTGCGATTTAACGCGGTGCGGCGATGGCGGGGTCTCGTACGTGCTCATATATTTATGTATTAGAATATGTCGTGTGTATGTGTGTGATTGAGCGTGTGTGGGGGAAGGGTGAATTGAATGGACGTCTGTGTGTGGCCTATATCGTACAGTTTGTAGTGTTTTACCTTATGACTTCACCTATTAGTGGGCTGTGCCTGCTGGTGATCATTCTGCATAAAAAAACACAATTACAGCGCCACCTGCCATTGCTATGGTGGCGCCATCTTAATGGAATTTATTCAATTCCAGGAGACCATTTACTGTTTTCAGGAGACCATTCACTGTCTCAACGGCTGACTGCAGCTGACTGCAAAAACATCCCGCGGGATCGATCCTCGGTCGGGACAGACTTTTCTTATTCGTTGATTGCTTGATGGTCTCAGAGACCAATGATGGTAAAATATAATGTTGCTTTAGTCTCGAAGCGAGACCAAATGGTTTCCAAAGCGCGGAAAATGCCTAAAGTGATGGCTGGAGCACATGGAGGCATCTCGATGGATAGCTTTCTGTGAAAGTTCTCAAAACAGGTTTTGAGTGTAATTCTGGTTTATGGATGTAATGACACGAACAGCCTGTGGTGGAAAAGACAGGTAAGAATTGGCATAGGTAATATAATATTCTGATGAAGCAAGTAATTGGGAATTGATATAGTCAAGTACATGTGTTTTTGGTTGAATATTGCCAATATTACCAGTGTCGTAACCCGTGGTGGTAGGTGGCGCTAGTGACAGATTCCATGCACCAAACGTGCCGTACCAGCTTGTCCGGGGATACAGACAAAAATGACCCCAGCTCAACTGGGGTCATTTTTTTCTGTGCCATTTTTGGTTGGGGCCACTCAAAGCATTTTCACCACCCCTGGCCACCAGGATGTGCACCAATCCTGATTATTGTCTTGTATAAAATGTTGTAGTTGATGGAAATACACACTATGACTATGACTATGACGTCATTTATTGTCATTAATGTTGTTATGGCCATGAAGGAGAAAAGGCATTTTTCGACGGATATCCATCTATCGTCCAAACAAATTTCATATTCATTTTTTTCAGCTCAAAATACCCCGTATAGTTAAATTTCAAGAAAACTTTCAGGGTGACCCATTCCCTTTAACCCGGCAGTCAATGGAGTATTTTCTATAACACGACTCACCCCCTAGCCCCCCCCCCCCCTGGTTATCTTCAGAACCAATGATCGCAGCGTGACGCGCAAGGCGGCATTCGAAAGCGCTCAATGAGATAAACCTAACGCACGCTAAAAAATATCAAATTGAGGTCACATATCAGGTCAGGTCAAGTAAAAGTTCAAACGCGAGGAATTTGAGTTTATGGACCATACTTGCCATCCGAAGCCTTCGATTGCGACACCCTTATCACCCAAAGTGCTCTCCAATGTATGATACGCATCTCACATGAGCTAAAGTGAGATTGTTGGAAAAGGTCAAGGTGAAGGTCAGGTCACAAAAGGTAACTATACACAAAATGTCTACGAAAGTCATGCAGCACATGTTTTATGGATGCTTTTACGCGTATAATTCGATAGGGATAGTAATTTTACCACCTGACCTAATGTACGTGAAGTAAGTTTTAAGATCAGGTCAAGTCCATGTCACTGAAGGTCAAAATTTATCATTGATAAATCTAAATGAAAAAGGAATGTTTATATATTAGTTTTGTCTAAGAAATACAGTGCTGGCATTTATTTGTCTGTATCTGGTTAATAAAGGCCCCAAACACACATTTTCAAAATATGACGTCATCATTTACCTATACTATGGCATAAGTCAGTCAAAAAAGATGATATAATTTTGAAATTTGGTATGGTAGTGGCCCATATGTGGTTATCTGACATATCTTCCGTTTTGTCAATATATTTGGAAATTTAATTGTGTGGGCATTTTCTTTTCTTTTTTTGCAATTTTGGGGGTCAAAAACCATAATTTACCAAATTCCGAGACAGACATGTCATTTGCCATTTCTATCTTTTGACATTTTCGGATTTCATTTCGCACAAAATCTGGCATTTGCACGGTCTGTTAAAGTTTAGCTGATTTTTGTGTCAGAATCGCGTGTAGTGACGTCACTAAATTCACTATATCTCAAACAAATTCGGACGAAATTGCTTCATTGTGTCACAGAAGATGTCACAATGATGCCTGGAAAGGTACCGCAAGTTTGGCATCGATACCTTCATTTCTTGTTTCAGATATTCCCAATATTCCTCAAGGGGGGGGGGGGGGGAATATCCCCCAGTGACTCGCGGGTTAACCCTATTCCTTGCGGGCGGCTAGAATTACGTTAACGTGCGGGAGGCAGATTCTGCCCCCCCCCCCCCCCCTCCGAGATCTCGAAAACCGCTCGGTCGATTTCGATGGGGAAAACGCCATCCGATTCGTAATGACAAGATCGTTCTTTAAAGAGCCCGACGTTTATTTTGTGTTCAAAGATGGGGGCCAGGGGGCCAAAAGTACGAATATTTTTGGTGTTTTTTGAAAGGTCATTGAGGCCATGTGGTTGGACCGATTGTCATGCCCCAAACGTTTTTGGGCTTCAAATATACCGGTCTTAAATATATCGAAAGACAAATACCAAAAGAAAAAATAATAGGCGCATTCAGGGGATGTAAAATGGAGGGTTTTTCTGATAACGAATTTGTGCTGTTCGTGATTGTTTGGGACGACATGAACGTCACAGGTGGGCATTATTTGCTGTAATTTATTAAATTGAATATATTGCGCATAGGCGGATCCAGGAAAACAACGTAAGGGCACCATGCGATAACGCTTTTTATCATCTTACTAATTTGAAGTTAGACCTAATTTGAGGGAGGGTATCGCCTCCCATTTTTTGTATCTGAGTGCGCCTCTGCCAAAAAAAAACATGTACAATCCCAGCATGTATGATGCATATTGCATTGCAAATGTTTCTGACGCATTTATTGCACCGCAAACTACGAAGAAAGTATGCGCCGCACAACCGCCTTCGTAACACCCTCCCCAAAACAGGAGCCTGAAACCGCCTCTGCTGAACCGATTTTATTTTGATTTTGATTCAACATGTGCTATTCAATTTTGGGGAAAAGCAGAAAATGTATAGCCGCTAGCTGCAGTAGTTTATGAGCAGCATGCGAAAAACCACCGGGAGGGGCAGAATCTGCCCCCCCCCCCCGCATGGAATAGGGTTAATTAAGCGACACAAACATCGCTCGTCATCATTGGGATCTGGTTGACGCCGAAAACGAGCTTAATATAAATTGAATTGGAATTGGAAACAGCAGCTAAAGATGTTTCCATTGTACGTGTTTATGGGCATTAATCATGAACCCGTGTCTTAGTGATTTTGGTAAGTGTTTCAGCCCTTTGCAAAGGTAACTACGTAACATGTTTGTATTTTGTTTCGGCAGTGAGGACTACCGACCAACCAATCTGCAGAAAACAATTCCTACATGTTTTTTTCGTACCTTTTATCTTGGTTACAGTCGGTTATTTCAGTGAAATGCTGGCTGTGTTTGTGTCAAACGTTCCGATCCCGCTGTAGTTATACCATGTTCATTTCGAAAATCACTGAAGTTATTACCTCACATCATAAGCTTCTCTAAAATGGAAATATTATGGCAAATCAAAAATTAAATAGACACGTCTATTATTGTTACTATGCACAAACAATGAGCAAATGAAGAAAGACGCTGCATTATCTTATTGCTTTTCTTGAAGCCAAGTTATAAACTTGTCGCCGGGCATGTTTCTGATGGCTAGCGCTTGATCAACTAGACATGAATGATGGACATGATGGGCAGTTCCGTGACAATCTTTAACGATATCTGCTGTCTTATAAGAAGCATTGTCGTGCTCGCTTACGTTCCGAAAAAAAAGTTTAAAGATTGGTGACAAGGGTGAAAGTCTGAGAATAATGCTGTTACTCACGTCACTATCAGCCATCACTGTACTGCGGTTGATTTTACTGACTTTCATGATGTCAGTGAAATCTATAGGGATCCGAATGTGAATCACAATGCACAATCACAATGGAACAAGGTTGTTCAATTTTTATGACATCGAGGCCATTCCTAACAGCTTTTCGATGATTCATTTAGGCATAACATGTGATTTCCCCATCTTATAAACGAGATATAAAGCTATACAATGTTTATATTCCACCATGAAACATCTAAAGACAGTTTAATGGAATTTAATAGAAACGCCGCTTTTCTGAAAAGCATAAAGTGTGCGAACTAACACCACAGTTCGGTTTGGTCCAACCGATGCTGGGCAATTGGCCGAGCCGAACATCGAGCCTGGTCGTAAGCTCGCATGCCTCTATGTGCTCCGTATAGTCGCGTGCGTTCCGATTCCGTTCCTCGTTACATTTCTCCACTGCGTGACTAGTAAACCACCGCCGTGTCGGGTTTCGAGCATAAGTCCTGGGGCGTGGCCCGGTCTGTGGACAAAAACGGCTTTAAACCGACACTTTCACAGCTGACCGCCCGGCTGCTAAGCGGCTCAGCACGTCAGCCTGTTGTTGTGAGACTTCGAAGCCAGACAGGCGTCCTAGTGGACCAGCCAGGCACGTAGCCAGGATTTCGTCCATGGGGGGGGGGGGGGCGGCGCCTCGAAAGGGCCCCTTCCCGAGCGTTGAAAGGGCCCTTTCCCAAGCGTTGAAAGCCCCCCCCCCAAAAAAAAAAACGGATGAAAAGGCACGTTACAAGGATGGAAAATGCAGTATGACAGGTATGGCATGGGCCAAACCAGGGGGTGTCATCCCGGAATTCCCCATGTATCGGCTGCCGAGCGGCTCAGCATTAGCGACGACGACGTCACTGGTGCTCTGGTCCAGTCGTGGCCATCCCCGTCGCCGCAGCTGCGCTTTCGATCGTGTTGCGGTCTCTGACAGGTGTTGACGAGAGCGGTCATTTAAGTCGTCGCCATTAGATAAGTAAGTAATGTTGCTAGCCTATATTTGGATTTTTGTTTATAGTTTTATTTAATTTATTTTGTATTTCTCAAGATCGCCGACGGGATGACCCATTGATGGACGAAGTCAAAGTTTAAAACAAAAACACGATATTACACATTGACATTTACCTGCTTAACATACATACCTATGATAAAATCAGGTGAATATACGAAAAATACGAAACGCTGCCTGAATCCTAAAAATAACAATAAACGCTAAACGAGTGATGATACAAAATACGCTAAAAATGACAAAAACTGCCTGGGACTAGCAATGATCACATCAGCTGATGTATATCTAACTATCTAACTATATGCTATAATGCTGCAGGAAACAGCTTCACCTTACTGCGAAATTAGTAAAAACTCTCGCTGAACATGTCCGCTGTAGGGAAGCTCTCTAAGAATCGATTCATTTGCCTAGGCAGCCTCACGAAAAGTCCATTCTTTACAGTGTTCACCCTCGCGAATGGCACATTCAACAATGTCTACTTTGCTGCCTGGTTGTACGACAAGGTACGCTCAATGAGAATGACTGCAATTAAAACGCTGACGAGATTCTACCCTTAAAAACGTTACGGACGAACATAACATCGTGCTTTGCCCTTCTCGCGGATACAGATGTGAGTTAAAAATGTCTCAGCAGATCAGCATATGACAGTGATGGTGAATGACAACGACAGTGAGCGTTGAGCCACATTATAAATTTGTGCTCAATCCGGTTAACTCTGTCAGTGTGCATTGCAGCAGCTCCATTCCATATCACACTGCAGTACTCCAGGTTGGAGCGTACATAAGCGTAGTATGACGCCAGGACAGATGACAAGTTGAGATGTCCTCCCGGGGTAGCCCTCTGGTATGACCTCATCAGAACACCTAGGGCGAGGTTCGCTTTAGTGACTGTCTGATCGACGTGAGGCCCAAATGTCAATTTTGTATCCAAAATAACACCTAGATCCCGAATTTTGTCAACATGTTCCAGAATTGTGTCTCCGATTGAGTAATTTGTAACAAGTGGCTTTGTCTTTAGAGTCATTCGAAATGACTTGCATTTGGATGGGTTTAACTTGAGTTTCCATGTTTTTGACCGCTGGTGGAGACGTCCAAGATCTTCTTGCAAGCTTTAGTATCATTTTGGCAAGTTATTTTCCTATTCAGTTTGGCGTAATCTGCATAAGGGAGCACCCGAGAGAACATCCCAACTGGCAGGTCGTTTATATACAGGGCGAAGCACAAAGCGGAGATCACGCTCCCTTCCGGTGTGCCCGACGTAACCCGGCACCACTCTGAGCACTTGTCGTTTTGTTTAACATATCTTGAACAGTAAGCCAAAACAATGCCATCTGCAAAATGTCCAGGTACAACGTATCACCCCTCAGCCAGACCAGATCAGCGTAGGGCCGTCTCGTCCCTCAGCCAGACCGGGGCAGCGTACGGCCGTCTCGCCCTTCAGCCGGGCCGGGGCAGCCGGGCCGTCTCGCCCCTCAGCCAGACCGTGGCAGCGTATGGCCGCCTTGCCCTCAGCCGGGCCGGGGCAGCGTATGGCCGTCTCACCCCTCAGTCGGACCGGGGCAGCGAACGGCCGTCTCGCCAATCAGCCGGACCGGGGCAGCGTACGCCCCCCCTTAGCCGGACCGGGGCAGCGTATAGCCGTTTCACCCCTCAGTCAGACCGGAGCAGAGTATGGCCGTCTCGCTCTCAGCCAGACCGGGACAGCGTATGGCCATCCCCCCCCCCCTCAGCCGGACCGGGGCGGCGAATGCCGTCTCACCTCTCAGTCAGACCGGTGCAGTGTATGGCCGTCTCGCCAGTCGCCCATCACACAGGCCGGGGCAGCGTATGGTCGTCTCCCCCTCAGCATGAATTAAGGGAGAGATCATTATCGGCGGTAAACGTAATCTTAAATAGGATCGTACCTTAGGCGCAACTATCCGTATCCCGTTCGAAATATTCGCACCGCACCGAGCCGCGTGCGGCGACAGCAGAGTCGGAACAGAGCACCAGTGAAGTCACGCTAATGTTGAGCGATTTGGGCGCTAAAATCCCCGGGTGACTCTACCTCTCTTATACGGCCTTGGGCCAAACCAACTTGTAGGAGCTAGAGTTAGCAAACTGCCATATCAACTTTGGAACCAGCGACACCAATTTGGAATCAGCTATACCAACTTGGAATATTTTTTTAAGCTCAAGACCTGGAAGACCTGGGGCCAAAATGTTCAGTCTTATGCACAGGATATGCTTTCTCATCAATGCGTCGCATTGCGTATGCGCGGACCTCTAAAAATGTTATATTGTGCTTTTAAAAGTGCGGTAAAAAAGTGTTAAAATTAACTATTTTGCCCAATTATATCGGAAAGTAGCAACATAACACATAAATGCGCCGAGAAACGGGCCGATTTTTTTTTTCTAACCCGCTATAATTGAATTTGTAGTTAAATTGCGCCGCGGAGCCGCGCAAAATTGTTAATTGTATTCCCTGGACAAATGCATTCTTACTGTTGAAAGGCCCAGGGTCCCTTCAGATCGTCTAGGGGCCCCTCCGACCTTTTCAACGCCCTTCCAACCTGTTTAGGGACTTATCTGGGATCCGCGAATCGGAAAGACATGACGTGGAGTGGGTGATATATATCAGGGTTTGCTGTTTGTTTATTTTTCCTAATAAACAAACACAAACAAACAGTTCGTGAACAGATATGTTCATGAACAAATGACGTCATCAGCTTAAAATAAATAAACAAACAACGAACAGTTCACGAACGTTCATGAACTGTTCATGAACAACTCAAATGATTTAATAGATCACCTATTTCGTGGCAAGGAAAGCTCATTTAGAAGCGATACAGACATTTGTGTTGTGTTTTTATTATAAGAAAACTGTTTAAAGTTCCTCCACAAACATGGTAGACTAGACAAGCGCATCAGTGTAGCAGATGTAGGCTGACTCACGGTTGTCGACAGTGACTCCGCCACATACGAATAACTGTGGGACGTCAGCGTCTTAACCCTCGCCCTACGGCGGAGGGCCTGACAGGCCCCCCCATGAGGTTTTTATTGAATAACTTTTGATACATGGGGTGCACCTTGCTTAAATTTTTGTTAGCGGAGTTTACAACAATTATAAGTAGACTGTAAAAATTTAATTGAAATTGGTCAAGCAGTTTTGGAGATATTAATGTTTTGATGACGTCATGTTGGTAACAAAATGAGAAATATTGGGAAAATCGTAAAAAACAGAGTTTTAAAGCAAACTGAAAACGCAATTCACCAAAGATGCAAAATGGCATTCTCTTTAAAATGGCAATCTTTGATTTGCAAACTTTTTGGTTTTTGACCCCTAAAATAAAAATAAAACGTTTTTTTTTTAAATCTCCACAAAATCATTTAAAAAAAAAAGATATTAGAAAACCGGAATAAGTGTGAGAGAACTGAGTATGGGCAATACCCATACCAAATTTCAAAGCAATATCTTCATTTTTGACTGAGTGATGGCTTCCTAAGTGTAAGAAACTGATGACGTCATTCTTTTAATAACTTCTTTTGACATTTTTTGGGCAAGATACGAACAAATCATTACCTTTTTGTATTTCTGAGCCAAAACTGGTCTAAGAACATGCCTTTTTATTTAGATTTATCAATTTCTAATTTTGAGGTTTTCTGAAGAGCAAAATCGCTGTTCTGGACGTGGTAAATCCGAGGTCATTCACTTGACCTGGAAGGTCACCCGTTGACCTGAAACCTAACAATCGCATACTGTTAGATTCCTCTCATGACAGGCAACATGCTGGTTCTTACCGTATTGCTCTAAGTTGCTTGGTTTGGAAGTTAAAAGGTGAAAAAGCTCCCGTAGGGCGAGGGTTAACCCTATTTGTAACAGGGGGGGGGGGGGCGGATTCCGCCTCCCCCTCATGTTTTTCGCAGATATCTCCAGAACGGCTGGGAGCATGCCCATGAAATTTTGGAACTTTTCATATAATTGAATACCACATTCGGAGTCAAAATTTTGAGTTCTTAACCAGAACAGAGGCGGTTCCAGGGCACAGTTTTGGGTGGGTTCGGAGGCGACATTTGACGATAATACGGAAATGCGATGTTCACGGTTTCTTCCTAACTGCCTCAAGTATGAAGGAGTTACATCGGTTTACGGTGATTGCAACAAGTGCAAATTAGTTGATGTTAATGAAATATCATAAAAATTGCATGGCAGAGGCGGTTTCAGGGGCTTGAAAGGGGGGGGGGGGGGTCCAGGAAGTATTCAATGCTTGGCGGGAAGCCAATAGAGCAATGTAAGGGGAATTTATAGTTATCAAGATGTAAAAGATAGCTTCTGCTTCCATTATTTGCATAATGTATTACATATAGAGTTTCAGGGGCGTGTTCAGGCACATGAAAAGGGGGTGACTGGCATGGTGATGACGATATGCCAGCGATAACGGCGCAATAGACGTTTAGCTTATAATGATATATGCACATATGAGGCCAGAAAAGGGAATAAAGACTACCTGGACTCGCCTATTATCTTATAATCGTTCGTAGAGTAGCCTGTGGTGCGTGTTTAATCCGAAAACTGCAGTATGTTATGTCATTGTACGCCCATACCTCTTAGTTTCCTTGCAATAATATGACCCCCTTTCTTCCATTCCTGAGCGCGCCTCTGCAAAAAAAAAATGACTAATATAAAGTATTTTTTTGCAGAGGCGCGCTCAGGAATGGAAGAAAGGGGGTCATATTATTGCAAGGAAACTAAGAGGCATGGGCGTACAATGACATAACATACTGCAGTTTTCGGATGAAACACGCACCACAGGCTACTCTACGAACGATTATAAGATAATAGGCGAGTCCAGGTAGGGTAAAAAGGGGGGTAAGCAATGTTAATTGAAATTGTAAGTGAAATAGTCACTGTTGACTAGTTAGTATCATAATAGCGAATAATATACTTATCATAAGGTCTTGCGCCGCCCCAGTTTGGATCCTGGATACGCCTATGATGAAGTACAACATGCAAAAAGGAACTATCTACGATCAGTAACACATTTATAGTGCTGGGTAGCAACCTGTCTGCGGTTAATATTTGTTTCCAATTTGACCTCCTTTTTCACTAACCTGGTACCGCCTATGGCAAAAATATGATGTATTACTGTTTTGTCTAATGTCACAATCACATACCATTTCATTTATTAAAAAAACATCACAAAATGGTTTTATTACGCATTTACTTCACCCCCATATTGAGTGACCTGCACACGCCTATGATTTTTGAATTTTCAAACGTCACCGTCATATATCAATGTCCAATTCAATCTCTATCGATTCTTATTAGTTGTGTTAAAATTGGTCGATAAACATGAAAGCTATGTTGGATCAAAAATACCACTAAAATTTGTAGTTTTTGCCCCCTGTTGCCCCCCTATCCAAAATGTCGACTTATTTTATTATTTAGAAATGTAGATCGTGTTGAGAAGAACCAAACACCGTTTCATTTTTGAAAATCGGACGGGTAGATTTCGAGATCTCCGGGGGGCGGAATCCGCCCCCCCCCCCCCTGTTACAAATAGGGGTAGCCAGGAGCCTGTTACAAATAGGGTTAAAGGCGATTATTCCCATGCTACGATGAAAGGCCTATCGATTGAGTCTGAAAAATACGGGTGCATTACCCAGTCCTCCTGGTTTCGACGCTCGTGGTTATTGAGTTTCACAATACATGCCTCCTTGAAAACTTTTATTTTGTCTCAAATAATTATTTAATTACCGAGCGGGCGCGCAGCGCCCGTGAGGTTTCTCGTCAACTTACTAGACAAATTTGCATTTGACCCGGCCCGTAAGCATCGGCCCGTTTGCATTTGACCCGGTCTAACGTAAGCAATACGATTGGCTGCTATTTTTATGAGCCCGAAACCACATTAATAGTACTAATTTAGCCGTTTCATACCAAAATAGTGAGCATGCTCCAAATAATTGAAGATGGGACAGCGAAATGTGAACTCAAATACTAAAAACTAAGTAATGTATATTTGTTCATGAACAGTTCATGAACGTTCGTGAATTGTTCATGAACAGCCATTTTGTCGTGAACAGATGACCTTGATAATGAAATTCGTAAACAATCAAATAAACAAACAAACAAACAAACATTGTTCATGAACTGTTCACGAACACTTATACAAACAGCAAACCCTGATATATATAATACCAAGAGGGCTTACTATACAGGAAAAATTCAAATCGGAGCTTTCGGGTATATTGTAGCACCCTGACGAAGGGTGTTACAATATACCCGAAAGCTCCGCTTTCAATATTTGTATTGTGGAGTAAGTCCTCTTTGTATTTAATCTTCATCTGGGATCTCTACGTGCTTTGACCCTTCCGGTCTCACCAGGGACTCCTCTGACCTTCCAAGAAGCCCCTCTTGTGTGTCAAGAGGCCCATTCGGCCTGATCAGAGGCCCTTCCTACCTGGCCAGGGACTGCACTGGCTGCTATGTCGCCCTGCCGACATGCTCAGGGGCAGGGGCGGCGGATTGTGGGCGCAGGGTACCCAAAATCCCCCCCAGTTGAAAATCCTGGGGGAGGGGGGCAAAAGTGTCATTTTGCCTCCCAGATTGAGCAGGCTAAAATCGGGGGAGGGGGGGGGGGGGGGCAAAATAACCCTTATGCCCCCCAGGATTTTCGACTGGGGGGCATTTTGGGTACCCTGCCCCCCGCAATCCGCCGCCCCTGCTCAGGGGGCCCCTCCGATCTGCCCAGCGACTCTTCTGGTCGGACTGCGCTGGCTGCTTTGTCGCCCTGCCGACATGTTCAAGGGGCCCTCCGACCTGCACTGGGGCCCCTCCGTGCTGGCGAGGGGCCAATTCGGCATGTTCAGGGGCCCTTCTTACCCGCCCAGGGGTCCTTTCAGTCTGGTCGGGGGCCCCTCCGATCTGCACAGGAGCCCTTTTAACTTTCCAGGGGCCCTCTGGTCTCTCCAGGGGCCATCCAGGCTTCTAAGGGGCCCTTCCGACCTGGCAAGGGACTGCGCTGGCTGCTTTGTCGCCTTGCGACATGCTCCGAGGGCCCTCCGACCTGCCCTGGGGCTGCTCCGTGCTGACTAGGGGCCATTCGGCATGTTCAGGGGCCCTTCTGACCCACCTAGGGGCCCTTTCGGTCTGGTCAGGGCCCTCTGACCTTCACAGGGCCCTTTTAACTTCCTAGGGGTCCTCTGGTCTGTCCAGGGGCCCTCCAATCTGAGCAGGGGCCCTTATGACCTGGCAAGGGACTGCGCTGGCCGCTTTGTCGCCCTGCCGACATGCTCAGGGGCCTCTCGACCTGCCCAGGGGCCCCTCTGTGCTGGCTATGGGCCCATTCGACGTGGTCAGGGAACCCTCTGACCCGTTCAGGGGCCCCTTTCAGTCTGGCCAGGAACCCCTCTGACATGCACATGGCTCTTTTGAACGTCCAAGGGTCCCTCTGGTCTTCAGAGAGGGCCCTGGTGGCCCTAAAGGGCCTCTGCAGTCCTCTAAATTCTCTAAAGACCTCGCTTCGCGTGGTAAAGAGCCCTTGATACCGCGCTTCGCGCGGTCTCGTCGGCGAAAAGGGCCCTCCTGGCCTTCAGAGGGGGCGGCCGCCCTCCCCCCCTGGCTACGTGCCTGGGACACCAGCGGTAAGTACCAGCTGCACGCACCCACTGACCCTGCCGTCCAGTCCCTTGTCTGCCCTGTTGGCACCAAACCGTGAAGCTGTTCGATCTCACCCGATATCACCAAAACGTAGTCCCGGCTCGGCTGTCACATGCCACCTCCGTCACGTCAGCTCGGGCGCGCTGTGCAGGGAGCCGGTGCTGTGCAGGGCGCGCTGTGCAGGGAGTGCTGTGCAGGGAGCCGGTGCTGGGTACGGGACGGTACGGCGTGAACTGGGGACGGCGAGGCGGTGGGCGACTTCTGGACACCTCCAAGTGCCGTCGTATCTTTGAACATCAACAGGGACCTGGTGGTCTGAATTGGCTGAATTGGGGAATAGCTGGTCATGTGCGAGGACGGAGGACAGCTTTTCCAGAACGGGTGAGGGTAACGGGAACGGGTGAGGGTAACGGGAACGGGTGAGGGTAACGGGAACGGGTGAGGAACGGGAACGGGTGAGGAACGGGAACGGGTGAGGAACGGGAACGGGTGAGGGTAACGGGAACGGGTGAGGAACGGGAACGGGTGAGGAACGGGAACGGGTGAGGGTAACGGGAACGGTGAGGACGGGAACGGGTGAGGGTAACGGGAACGGGTGAGGAACGGGAACGGGTGAGGGTAACGAGAACGGGTGAGGGTAACGGGAATGTGTAATGTTCAATGTTCATGTTGATGCTCGCGTGATAAACAAGCACACATATGCTCAATTCCTTGGGCTGATCTAGTTGTAGCGCACGGTAATGTACTAAATAAGCGCACAGTTCTAAGATGCAGTAACTAACACAGACACAGGCTCGGCGGGTGGCGTACACACTCGACCGACCGACTGTAGGACTGCGGCTCGACCTTGTTCGCTCTCGTACGCAACAAGCATCCGCCCTCAGTGAAAAACTGGAAATGTCGATAGCATGCGTTCGCTTTGAATACAAAGAGCCAGAAGGGATAAAAAGTTGTCGCGATTAGATATGCTAACATGGGTGGAGTATTGAGGATTCTGGGCGGACGCTCAGATCCTGTCAACAAACAAATTACCCAACACTGCAACAAGAAACTGACACATCAATCGAAAACAGGGATCAATAATACAATGAAAATATAATGATCAGGGGCGGAACATTATATCTCTTTGGGAACCCCCCCCCCCCTCCTCACCCAATGTTTCTTTTAAAAATGTGTGCCCTTCCAAAATTTACAGGACTACTCGTACAGATTGTTCTGTTCTGAATTTGGCGTATTTAATTACATCAAGATGTTGATTCCATCTTAGAAATATACGAGCATTGTGACTCCATCTGCGACTGCTTTCTCTATTATGATATAATGGATAAGTAGGTAGCAAGGATTGTCTTCTGCTAACAAGTCTGTAGATACAAGGTTCAAGCGTTAGCGGTTAGCGAATAGCGAGGGGTCAGGGGGAGCATGAACAATTAGCCATCGGGTGCTCTATTCAAATGGTGTTCAATGAAATTTGTTGTAAACTCAATGTATGCCTGGAATAGGGCTGATAGAAAATGCAGCTTTTTGGCTCGATGGTATTTCAATATCCTAAATATCCAACATACGTGCTAAAAGAATACGTTTGATACGGAGATAGAGGCGCAAACAAGGGGGGCACACGGGCCCGTGCCCCCTTACGAAATGTGGGGCCCCTGTTCGGTTGTATTTTATATAAGCATTTTTTGTTTTACAAATGCAAGTCAAAGTTTTACATTTTATATTTTCATCCGAAGGCCGAAGGGCCAAGAGGCGCACATAGCGGGGGGGGGGGCACACGGGCTCGTTCCCCTTACGAAATTCGGGGGCCCTATGAGGCGGCCCGGCGGGGCTCCTGTCCTGTTGTATTAAGAACAAATCCGAATCTATTTTGTACAAATCAAAAGTGAAAGTTTGCATTCGTCATTTTCATCCGCAGGTTTCATCCGGAGTCACTGCGAAAATATGGAAAGCGAAATTATCGCGAAAATATGTGATATATATATATTATATATATATATATATATATATATATATATATATATATATATATAATATATATATATATATATATTATATATATATATATATATATATATATATATATATATATTTTATTCCTCATCGCTCCTGTCAAACTAACTTGTCTTCCATTGTACGCGCGGATGGCAGGCCATTTCAAATGGCAACCAGCTCGACTGTATTTACACGGACTTTTCTGCTGCTTTCCAAAGTGTCGACCACCGTTTCTTGCTGCACAAACTGCAGCAATTGTAAAGTATCACTGGGACCGCCCTTGCATTGATCGCTTCTTTTTTATACGACCGTCAGCAGCGTGTGGTGCTTAATGGCCAAACGTCCTCTTGGATCCCGGTGACGTCTGGTACGCCAGAAGGCAGTCTGTTGTCGCCTCTTCTGTTTCTTTTATTTATCAATGACTTACCATCGCATGTTCAGTCGGGATGTCCTTATGTACGCTGAGGATGTTAAGATCCACCGAGAAGTGCGCTCGACCGCAGACGCCGACTTGCTGCATGCTGATCTCGCTCGCCTTGTGAATTGGTCGTCAACTTGGAAACTTAAGCTTAACGCATCCAAGTGCAAGTCATTTACCATCACTCTCAAACGCTTGCCCATTATCAGTCCTTACGCAATAGGTGGAGAGGTTTTAGCACGTGTGACCACGATACGTGACTTAGGTGTAGTTTTGGATCAGAAGTTGACATTTGAATCGCATATTGACTCCATCGTAAGAAAAGGCAACATGGCACTGGGGTCTCATGATTCGATCATTTCAGGATGGTAGGAAGAGCGCGAAATACCAGTCCGGTGCTATTGTCGCGGCTTACTACGCCAACGTCCGATCTGTTAC